>CABFOQ010037455.1:0-10163 GCA_900660455.1 Gephyroberyx darwinii
TCTGAGCAGCACACACACACCGGCCTGTCGGACAAATGAGGTCTTGCACGCACAGAAAACGTAACTTTTGTTTTGCCCGCCAGCCACCGTGACTGCGGGTACATTTTCAGAATTGAACAAGACTTGAGAATAATGACTGGTTACCTGTCAAAGTGGCTGGTAGAGCAGACAACCTTACCAGCCACTGTTATTATTTACCAGCAGTTGGCTGGCGGCTGAAGTTAATTTCCCACCCTGCCTGCATGAGATAAGAGTGAGTGACGTGAAGGTTTTGGGGTTTGTCGGTTGCTTAGCGTTGCTTTTTTTTTTGTTTTCTCTTACACTTGTGCAAGAAAAGCTCGCGTGGACCGGGTCGGAGTAACACACTGATGTCGTCCTCAACTGTGCATGCGCTGCACTTCATGGTCAGGGTGACAGTAAACACACATGTCAAGGCTTTCTCTCGGTCTTTCCCCAGCAGCCTTCAGACTCATTTAGCTCTCTCTCGTTCCAGAGCAGTGACAGGATCTTTTTTCTTTCATCCGTCAATCTCTCCGCCGTTATATATGTCATTCTTCCATCTCAACCTGCTTTCTCTTTCTATGTCGCCTTATTCTTTTTCTCTGAACCTATTCTCTCCCTCCCTGTCCTCCTCCACCCTTTCTCTCTGCATGTGTCGGGCTAGATGTACGGGCCCAATCTCATTAGACGAGATGGCTTAGGGAGAGAAGGGGTTATTAGGACGCTTTAGCAGAACTGACATTGGCATGTTAAGAAAGGGGGGGGGGGGAATTAATGAGGAGGAGAAGTGGAGAGAAGGGGACTATGAATGAGCAAGCCAGAAAGATTGAATGAGGGAGAGAGAGAGAGAGAGAGAGAGAGAGGCTGGTAGGTAGAGCCAACACTAGCTAGCAGCCAAATGTGGATAAATTCTGTCTGCGGCTGCTAAGTTTATTTCCTCTCCCAGCCACTTTGGCAGCTAACCAGCAATCGCTCAATCGTTTCTATTCTATCTATTATATATTTGCTCATAAACTATTGAAACTGGCTGGTGAATTGTATGTTAAAAGAATATATGCTTCCTAGAGTGGAAGACAGACAGGTGTGAGTGAGGCTTCAGGTAGACATGTCAGTCGAAGCTTTTCCAAACTGGCGCTGAGAAAGAAACAGTCAGTCTGGCTAAGTGGGGTGATTCGCCCCGACTCCCAGTAAAGACAGAGTGCTGAATAGACTTCCTAGTCACGTTAGTGTCTGCACAGCGAATCATGGCCATTCATTGGATTTCTTCGTTAAGAACAAGGTGTTTGATCAATTCCAATCTAGCAGGGTAGTGTAGTACTTCCTAGAAACCCAGCCCGAGCGCTATGCTTGGCAAACCGAGCCCCGGATCTTCCTGCCGTAGTGCCGTGGATCACAGCTTTTGCGGTCCAGAAATGGGTCGTGGTGTGTAGATTAATATGGGTTGGTGAAGTTTACCCGCTGCCAGCTAAAAAGGTTTTTAGAATAGAAAAGAAACTAAAAATGATGGCTGATTACCTTCCAAATTGGCTGTTATAATAGACAGCTGAACAGACAAAGACCAGCATGTGGCTGGTGGCTGTAGCCCACCCTGCCTCAGACTGACTCGTCCCCAGGAAACAGCGAGGTGAAAATAGGTTATAACTATTTAATGTAACAGGTGCGTGACTGTTGGTTTTACATTAGCCGATAGTGTTAAAAGCATTTCACCTGCAAATATTTCGGTGCACTGCATTTTGGGTGTCATTTCATATTTAGAACACATTTTGCGAGAGAGGTTGTGCTTCCTGTCACTTTACGTTGTGTAATGTGGGCTGTGAATGAGCTATAAAAATACACCAGCCACTTTCACTATTTTACCAGCCAAACGATTTCTGAAATGAAATGTCAGGTCTGTCATGTCTACCAGGCACTGCGGCCGATAAACAAGCAGGCACTGAGGTCATTTTTTCAATACCGTGTAGATTGCTGGTTAGTTTTACATGGTGTCCTGACCTTGTATCCTGTCACCGTCACCATGGACACCACAAAGACACCGCGGTCTCCATGTGGCCTCGAAATTCCTCCCAGTCAGTCGCGGCCTGAGGTGAGAGTTACAGGCGTCCTCGGGAGTAAGATAAGCAAACGCCCCGGGTCACTGCTAGTTCACAGCCCTCCCCTCTTTCTCTTAGCAAGTGTCCCTGATATCAGTGTATTAGTATAGCCTTGATATCACGGCCTCTCACGTCACTGTCTTTGTATTGCAGCCTTGATATTGCCATATTTGTCTAACCCCCTTGAATTTACCTTCTTAAAGGGCAACTGCACCATTTACATCCTGTATGTTTGGGAAGTAGAAAGTCACTACTGAAACAGAGACAGCACAAGTTGATCCCATCATCCCTTTTTTTGAGTCCCTTTACTCCCTTCCTCTACCAGCCTGTGTTACATGGAGGCTAGCTAGCACAGGCTTTGAAAGGCCGTAGTGACGTTTCACCAATCTCTGTTGTTCCACTGACACATGTGCCTGGTAAAAAAGTTATTTCCCCCTTCGGTTAACTCTTAAAATAAGAGTTACAGTAACATTCAAACTTAAAAGTAAACACACCAGTCTGCTAACATTACTAGCCGTCCTCATGGAGCGGCAGAGCTAAACGGTAATCCATTTGGTGAGCGAAGTCTAAACAGAAGCTTGAGAATGTGGAGGTTTCAGTTCTTTTGTGACTGTAAATGGTCACGTAACGGGAGACCAGATTGGCCTTGTTTATGTTACACCCCAGTAGTTTGATGAGAGCATGTTGCGCTCTCCGACCCGCAGGCCGGCCACTAATGTCTTTCTGCTGTTTGACGTTTAACCACACACAGGACCTCTGGAGGCTAGCTACTGGGCTATACTGCTGCACTAAAGCCATTCAGTTTCTAATGATGGCTTCGTAAACTTTTTAACTTTTTCTCGCTGGGAACCAAAGTGAGTTAATTGAGTGTTGCCTTGGGAGCCGGGCTCATGAAGACTTATTGCTGCTCTTGTCTAGTGGGGCTTGCCAGCATTTTACCCACATTTTGGGTCCCAACCCAGGCTGATTGTTACTGTCTTTCAGTTTTTGTCTTTGCCGCATGCAGGAGATACTGTGATATTGCTGTTCCAAGACCATTTCACGTCTCCAGGGCCTTGTTTTGTGAAATGTTGGTCGGGACCCAAAAAGGTTTGCGGGCCTATCCCCTGTGGGTCCTTCACATGACAAAAGAGGCAATATGTTCTAATGAGCCTGGCTCCCGGTGCTAGACACTGTGCATTCTTCATTGAGCCCGAAGCTGAAGTCTTGGAAGAAAACCTTTGCTAGTCTAATCTTATAATCTCAGTGCCAGACGAGGTCAGAAAAGGGATTCCTGACATCCACATTCTGCCATGTCACATTCTACAGGTGGTAGGCAGCATTCCTCAGGTGAAAAGTCAGATCTCCTGCTTCCCCGTTCATTCACACCCCGCCTCACATTGATTCATATTGCTCCACTACTGTGATTCTGCATGCCACAGGCTATCATTGATCACAGACTGGATTCAGCACAGTGAACAGCATATGGAAACCCTGTCACAGGCTCCACACAACACAGACTACTCTTACAACGTTGCACCATTAGTTTATTTCCCCATTAAGAAGTTGTAGTCTGATTCTGGTGAGTACTACTCCTTCCAGCAGTACATGAGCAGTACGGGGTCACATTTGACTGCACCAGCTTTGACGTAAGCACTAAGCAGTCCTCAAAGTTGGCTGGTGTTTGCTACCCCTTAACAAATGTGTTGCTTCCAAGAAAAAGTTGATTGGAGGAGGCAACATCTCTGTGAGAGACTGCGCTGTGTTCACATCTTCACGCTCCACTGGTTTGACGGAGACCTGAGGTCATTCATTCCAGTGGAGAATGTTTTGATGGACAGTACCGGATAGCACCCCTAGTGTTGTTAACGGAGCATCAATCTAGATGGAAGTGACAGAAAGATAATAGTGCTGGTCTATGGGATAGCCAGTTGTAAACAAAAAACTTTTCTTTTCTTTTATAACTCTTCAGAAAGAGGAGGTTCACTTATTTTTGCACCTGCACAAATTCCTTTATTTCATTTTAAAAGCTAATTTTGATTAAATACGGATTACATGGAAAAATCTCTTGATTTCTATAATTGCACAAAGGGTTCAGAAACTTTTTCAGTTGTTTATTTTGATTTTTCTGCATGGCTACAGACACATTGCTTATTTTTCACTGAAATCCAAAGGCGTTTCTGTTGAATCTGGGATACTGTAGTCTTGAACAGACTCTAATCTCTGTGCGTCGTCAGTGACGGTGACCTGACTTCATTCTCAGCAGCACGTCAGCTCTAGGAGAGCGGAGCGGTCAGGTCAGGAATTCAGGGGCTAAGTAGCAGCTAGTGAACTGGACCGGCTCTAAAAGCTGTTAGTCTTGCTTCCATGCTACATAGCTCAATTAAGTGGCACCTCATGTACAACAAGCGTTTGACCTGTCTACGTACCCTGTCATTTACTTGTGTGCAGCGGTTAAAGAACTTCCTAATGAGGAGATCAGTAAAATTGCCACTACTTCTACTATTACTACAACTATTAACTGGCCTATATAGCTTAATGGGTAGAGCATAGCATTAACGCTGCCAGGATCAGGGGCTGGATTTGGTACTGTAAGATACTTTGGATAAAAGCATCAACTAAATGGCATATCTGTGTGAACTGTTTTTACTGAAGGATGAAAGTCAGCGGCCACTGGATTGATGATCTCAACCTGTAGGCTTTGTAACCTGTGGAGTAGTCAGTCTGGATATTGTGATATATCCTCTATGGCTCAGTGCAGAGCTCCACAGGAGGCCACAGGAGTATACGCAGTATTCCTCTGTAGCATACAAACTCCTTTGCTTCAATCCACTTGTGTGGCATTGAATGACATACAGTTTATAATTAAGCTCCAGATGCACACATACATAAAACACATATTTTACAGTGGCCTGACAGCTCTGTGGATTGGTTCGCTCTCAAACTGTCTGTGACAAGATGTATAACGTGTCTAACGGGCAGAAACATCCCTGCTGGTGTGCTTTCACCAATACACAGGATCTGATTTAACTCCTACTTGTGCCGTTAAACTATACACAGCGCCTACATAGAAACTGGGCTTTCTCTTTTAAAGGAAAGGAGGGTGGATGCTAGTAAGTAACTCTCTGACCGAACAGTAGAACGTGTGAGGTGTACTCACTTGTGTTTCAGTAAATGCACGAATGAACAGGGACCTAAAACACAATTCTTGACCTGTGACTGGTGCAGTCTAAAATCACTATTTCACTACTATCAGTCAATTTGATTTTGTTACTAGATTGAGACCCCAATGGTTGTTGGTTACCTGCCAAAGTGTGTAGTAGCTTTGACAAACGTAGCAGCCACAGACAAGATTTAGCAGCATGTGGCCGGTGTTGATCTCCCACTCTGCTTGTGACATGTTGAATATAGAAAGCTCCGGTATTAAGGGGTTAAATAGCAGCAGCATGACTGGTGGTGTTGTTAACGGGTTAAAACCAGTGTAGCTCTAAGGAGGACAGGGCCACTTCCTTTTAAGGACTTTAGTCTGCTGGAGAATGAGATAGAGGGGGAGAGAGAGAGAGGGTTAGATAGTGGGAAAGAGAAAGAGAGAGAGAGAGAGAGAGAGAGCTATACTGGGTGAGGGGGGGTGAAAGGGTGAGGGCGCAAGAGACGGCCAGAGTTAGATAGACAGAGTAAAGAAGTGAGTTGGATGGTCAGAGAGGATTGAAACGGAAAGAGAAACGAGGGGAGAGCGTGAGAGTAATCTGGGAGGAGAGAGAGTAAGCTGGAAGACAGCAGAGAGAGAGGGAGATGCAGGCTAAGAGACTTGAAGAACGAGATGGTGTTCTTGGCTAAGACAGAAAAGGGGGCTCAGCGAGAGAACGGAGCGATGCACAACGAGAGAGAGCAAACAGGCAGATATAAAGAGAGAAGGGGCGAGGGAGGCGCTGCAAGAGACACAGGAAGAGAGAAAAGTGAGAGAGCGGTTGCGTAGGAAAGGCGTCGTGTGAAGGGGGGGAGGCAGAGTGAGGGGAGGAGAGGGAAGGGCGGAAGTGAGTGAAAAAATAGACTGAGAAAGCTGTCCATTAGAGAGACAAGCCGTTATTTGACTCGCACAGACCCCTGCAACTCATCTGTCACACAGAGGAAACCCCAAGAAAACTGTTTTCCCCCAGTGTGTGTGTGTGATGTCTTCTAACCACACATTTCTCTGTGTGTGTGTGTGTGTGTGTGTGCATGTGAATTCCACTCACATTAAGATCAGCATTAATGCAGGAGAGGGAGTGCATGGTATTACCTTGGTTTACTTCAAGTAAGTACATGAGCTTACTGATTCATCCTTGTAGCCGTTTTGATTTGAAAGCGAAGGGTTGAACGTAGCCTGGGGACGAGTCTGCAGCTGTACTTAGCGCTCATTGAAATGCCTCTGAGCTAATCACAATGCCTGAACACAACCACCCTGACTGATGTGTTGTTGGCTCGCGGCCGTGGGTAAAAACCCCCGCCGCCTGTCACCAGTCCTCACGAGCGGCCCTCTATCAGCATCATGTGCTGAAGCGAACAGAGAAACGGGGGAAAGCTGGAAAACTTTGACCGAGGCCAAGTGCTGAAATGTCGTTGGGTCTGGACGCTGCTGTGCATAGGAACAACCTCGTTTTGCTTTTGTGTGTCTAGACGAGGTTTTGTCCCACTATTCTCCACACTAGTTTTTCATGGGATTTTTTTTTTAGCTTCCTGTCTCCTTGTGCTCTCATTTCTAGTCTTTGGTCCAGTCAGTTGTAACAGTATATACATGACATTGTGCTTTCTTCCGCATGCTCCAAATAAAGAAATGACACTATGAAAAGATTTTTGCCGTGGTAATTTAGGCTAGGAACAAGCTTTAACATGTGATCTACAGGAGGAAGTTGAATTCAAAATGTAAAAAGAAACATAAAGACAAAATGCAGTTCCTCTGATTTCTCGATATATTAGACGTGACAAACCTCTCGTGCAGCAAGTTTTTCATCATTTGCGTTTTGAAGAAATTGGTGAACTGATGCTGTTGCTGAACTTAATATCCATGTTTGATCAATTTTGCTAACAGCGAAGTACGAGTCTTCTACTGTCGGCCACTAAGCACTTAGGTTAGGTGCCTTGCTCCTTGTTGAGGGGGGGCAGAGAGTCTTTTAAGCCAGAAAGTTGCTGCCCCACAAAATACCCAGTCTAATAGTAGATCAATCCATAATTCAGTTAAACCTGCCTACCACCCCACCTGCCTTCACATCATCGCTGTGTACTAACTCTGAAGCAGTCTCCTATTTTGTGTCATGTTGCAGTGCAGACAGGTTATTTTCCCACCTGACTCTCATTAGACGCAGAGATTGGCCGGCGTGAAACAGCCAGCACATTCCCTCCCCGTGATGATGCTGAAGGGGAAACCCGCCATAAATAGAATCCATTCATTAAGGCCCCAACGCACCAGAGGCAGTAATGACACGTGTCATTTGACGCTCCTGATTTGATGCTTTGAAGTTGCTTTGAAGTTCGGAGCAGATCCGTCGAGGTGGTGTGACACCTTGGCACTTGCTGCTTTTCAGTGTGTTGTTGGTGATTGCAAACAGTTGAAAACACAAGTCTTTAATCAGAAATCCAGCTGCAAACAGACTCAGACTATATACTGTATATTTGGGGGTGAATGTTCACCTTTAGGGGAAAATCCACCCTAAAACCAAATCCATGCATATGTTGTTCCTATTTTCTATAGGGTACAGCAGCCCTGTCTTAATTTAAACGTGTCTAGAGCCCCTTTCACATGATCTGCGCCAAGCGTCGGCGTCAACGCCAGGTTGGGCGCAACCCCCTCACATGATCAGCGCCAGGAGCGGTGGTGACTGTCTAGTTTTTAAAATGACAGCATTCAGCAAAGAATAGAGTGGAGTTCAATTTGGGACTACAGCCGCATCAGCCCTAGCTAACCTCATCGCCAATGGCTGTATATATGAAAATGTCATTATTTAAAAGTCCTGTACTAAACTGTCAACCAACCTGGTAGTCCCGTCTGTAAACCGACGTCATTCCATGCCACAGACTTTTTAGTCAGACCGTGGTATGATTTAAGCGTCATGTTGTAGAACTCGGGATGCTCTGACACACATTAAAACATTTTTTATTTTGCGGCTGTGATATCAAACTGTGCCGTGATTGGTCGCGCCTCGCAGAGGTCAGCGTCATGAAGGTCAAAGTTGAATCTAGTTGAACTTTGAGCGTAGCGCCAGGGGCTTTCCCAGCGTCTGTGCCCAGGCTGCAGAACCCCGAGGGCGGCGGTGACGCTAGGTTCGGCGGTGACTCTTGCCTCATAGGAAATGAATGCCAGTGCTGAGCGTTTTTGTCGCTGACAACAGTACTACTGTTGTGCCAACAGTACTGTTTCTATACAACAGGTTTCTATACAACAGGTGCCCTCTTTGCAGAGAAACTCCACCCTAAAATAGTATCCATATGTACATTATATGCTCTGACAGTCTAGTCTAAATACAACAGTATTTAAGGTCGGTGCTCACTTAAAGCACAAAATCCACTCGTATTCCATTTATGTTATTCCTATGATTTTATTTCTGTTATTTTAACTTTTAACTTTCTCATCCCATCCCAGCCAACAGGCCGGCGTACCAGCCTCAGGCACGATAAACCAGCATTTGGCTGGTAAATGGTGCTAATCTTCTTGGATTTATTGTTTTGAATATAGACAAGAAAGTCTCCGAGCCTTATGACTAACATCATAAAACAGTGAAGTCTTTATATGTGAACAAGAAATGCTCTCAACAAGCTAGAAACCAGATGCCGCAGGCTAACCTGTGATTGAGTTGATGTACTGGAGCCGCCGGCCTTCTGGACTTGTGGAATGTGTGTTTGAGCTTTTACATCCATCCCCGAGGTTTCTTTCAGTCTAACTGTTAGGAACCAGAAAATAAAATCACCCCGGGTACCTGTTCCACACCGGGTTATCGTCTTGGTTCTGTTATTTCTATCCCTAGTTTCTTTATTTTTTTTTTACTTCTGCACAAATTAGTCATTTTTCTCCTTTTCCCTGTTATTTATCATTGTTTTATTACTGTTTTTTGTATCACTCCATCTATTGTGTACCACAATACCACAACTAGACACAACAAGTAAAGTGCAGTTATAGAAACGTATATAAATTCAGTTTTTGGGTGGATCGTCTCTTTTAGGAAAGCAGCAATCAACCACTGTGGCTGAATTGTGTATCTGTGATTTGTGTATCTGTTTTTAGTGTGTGTGTCTCTACGTATACACTGTGTGCATGTGTAATTGTGCCTCTGTGTGCACATTTGTATTTATGCTGTAGCACAGACACAGTTTGATTAGATTTCCCCATTAGCCTGGTATTGTAGTGAAGGTCTGAGGTGCTGAGGTCTGCACTTCAGCACACATCGACTCCTGCTGCTGACTTATAGAGCCAGGCCACATGCATCTTCTGTAGGGAGGAGAACCTACAGGGATAGGATTTATTGGTGTTTGTCTCTACTGGGGGAGAGATGGGAGAGGGCAGAGGGGAAGTGGAGGAGAGAGAGATGGAAAGATGAAAGACAGGGGTGAAAAATAGTGGCTGAGAGGAAAAAGTAAAAGAACAGATCGTATTTCTGGCAGTGCAATCAAAGAGAGGGCCGCAAATACACAATTCATTACGATAAAGTTGCTAATTTCAAGCATAATCCCTAAACCTGTTTGTGTCTGGAGGGGAAATTAAGATAACTACAGCTTTAAAAACGTAAATACATTTAAGTTGTTATTTTCTGTAATGGTGGTGTCAATATTTGTTGCTCTGCTGGTCAACCACTGTTGAAATATAAAAAGGGAAACACTGCCACATGGAAGGGGGAGCAATATTGCATCGTCAATACATTGATCTGGAGATGCGAATGTGGGTGTGGAGCGGGGACTGAGGCTGATGACGTGCTTTATTGAGCCCAGTATTGAACCTGTGTGTGTGTGTGTGTGTGTGTGTGTGTGTGTGTGTGTGTGTGTGAGAGTGACGTTGGGGGCTGGTAGCTATGGAGGAGAGGCAACACGTGACACCACTCCCTGCTCCATATCTGACCCTGCTGTTAT
>CABFOQ010037458.1:0-10051 GCA_900660455.1 Gephyroberyx darwinii
GGGGTGCGTTGGGGAGACGGCATGGGGTGGAACAGAGGAACAGACGGGGAGGGGGGTGCCCACCACAGGTGTGAGTGGAGTACTAGTCAGCATATTACTGTCAGGAGTGAAGCGTATGTCCTGCATGGTGAATGCAGGTGTCAGCGACCTGTTCTGCTTTTCAAAGGCCGGGCCTCTAAGGACTCTCGGTTGGGCTGTGGGAGATTAAAGCAGACCTTCAGCCTTGTTGTTGTCTTGTTATAACTGACAGCCTCAGCTAAATGCCTCAAATGTAAATGGATAGTTGGAAGTTTATATACAATAAGTCCCTGCAAAGTAAGCCAGGCAAAAAAAGTGATCCCTGAAAATGAGGTGGGTCATGTGAAAAAAAACTCTTCAAAAAACTTTCACTCCGGTGAAAATAGTTTCTTAGACAACCCGAAAAGGATTTTTGCTGAAGGTGTCATTATCAAATGAAGGTATCATTGTTATAATGATCATTGGTGGAAGATCCTTCAGCTGTCTGCTGCTTTCTACCAGCATTATTTCATTATTTCACTGATAATTAGCTGTGACTTGACAGTTTCCTTTACAATTTCATTCACATTTCAGGCGTTTAGCTGACGCTGCGACTTACAAAGAGCACAGCAGTGGAGCTGCTCCAAGTTCAATGAAAGGAAAATAATAATAATAAGAAAAGCAGTAGCCTTTTTTTTGTTATTGTAAATGATGAAAGCGAAGGGACTAGAGGTGTGGGAGAAGGAGACGGGATGTGAGGAGCAAGATGGAGACTGACTCTGCTGTTTTGACCGGAGAAGGAAGAAGTTTCCTTCAATTATGCAGGGAATCACTACAAAAGTACAGAACTACCAAAGTGGACCCAAGGAGACCGAAACAGCACATCGCTGGGGTTGCTGCGGATAACAACAGCAGTCACCATTTGCAAACATCTGAAAGTTTCCGCACAACTAATTCCTCATTGATATATTACAGCAATAACACCCAGGAGGGCATTCTCCGCTGTGATTATAGGTGCAACAGTGATGTACTGTCTGAACATGGTTGGTTCAAAGTAGCGTACATTAATAAAAAGTACAATAAATTAAAAAAAACAGCATAAAGAAAGAAAAATCACCCAATATCTCTCGCATAGCTGCTAGCCCCTTTGTTGCCGGCATGGTTGGAATATTCCTAACAGATGGTTGGCTGAGACTACCTGTGATATTAATGAGAAAATGTACAGTAGCATCTTGAAGCACTTCAGTATATCAAGAACAATGAAATCCCTGACAGTCTTTGATCGCTCCAGCTGAGCCATGACTCATCCCCGTAGCACAACAGATTTAACATGTGTGAGTATGTGTGTGTAATGCATGTGTGTGTGTGTGTGTGTGATAGCGAGATCTCAACGTCCACCGAGGCTGTATCCATGACTTTCTCGTGTGTTTTCAAGGTGCAGGGCTTTGCTTCGCCTTTTGGCCGGGTCCAACTTTGCTGCTGCAGTTAAAGTCACAGACGTTTGAATTCAAAATGTCATTTTTTATCGGATCTGACAGGATCCAAGTACAGTTTTGATCTCTTGCATACCATATTTTTTTTATGATGCCATAGTCTAGGCTAAATGAAATCATTCTGTATTGTCGAGCTGGAAGCTGTGCAGCGTATTGGCAGTTCGTTCTTAAACACAGAGGCACGCCAAGGTTTTATTATAGTCTCAGGTGTGCAGGAAACAACTAGACACAGCCAGCCCTGATCTGGCCAGTCACCGTGCTTTCTGGGTCCATGTCTGGCAATTCCCAGGTCTACTCAGGCCCAGGTCGATATTTTTTAAAAGTAGTCTTTTTTTGGGTCTGGTTAGGAATGTAATGGATGTTTTTCATGGCAGGTAGACCATTTTGGACCCGTAAAGGCCTCTAGTGTGTGTGTGTGCTTGTGCGTGTATGCTCTTATCTATTTCTGTTCCCAGGTAAAAGCTCCATCGGTGAGCACGTGGTTCGGAAAAAAACTCTCATCTAAGGGAATAAGATAAGCGCAGCTGAAGAAAATGTCAGCATTATTCCAGTATAAATCCATACCTGTACCCACACATCTGCAAATGAGGAGCCTTGAACTGAAGCTGTGCTCCTAGTAAACAAACGCACACTGTTTCTTGATGTGCCGACGTGTTGATTTTCAGTTCTTCTAATAAGCTGCACACGTGCACGAGCATGCACACAAACACACACCCACACACAGACGTGCTGACACAAGCACACACACACACACAGCCACACACAGAACATTGACTACTCCAACATGAACTCGGAGGGATCTTTGGGCGATGTGGAGTAAGCAAACAGACTCAAGCGCGTAGAATCAGAATGGAGAGAGAAGCTCCTCGTTCGCTAAGCTCATTCCTTATTTAGGCTTCCTTAGGAAAAGCATCAGCACTTGGAAGGTGCGCGGCCCCAGAAAGAAGAAAGATTCCCCTGCATGAGAAAGGGGCGCACAAAAAAACAGCAATACCTGCAGTTTCATTCTGTTAAAAGCAGAGAGGTGGGTGAGGGTGATGTGCGGGGGGTGGGTGCAAGAGAGGCTAAGATGTGAGCTGAAGCCTCTGCAAACCGAGTATCTCTGCTATTCCTTCCCCCCACAGCTTTAGGCTAGGGATCTCTCTAACACGCTGTAGCCTGACTCACCGCGAAAGCCCACAGTAGCCCCAGCTGGACTTGACATTGCAGTCATGAATCATTTGCATCGAGCAAAGCATCAGTCAAGAGAGCAAGGGCCTGCTGCTAGCTGCTTTTGCTGTAACATCAAGCAGTGTGGATTTCTGCCTGAGCCTCTGAACCCCCCGCCTAGCTTCCTCCTCTGTCCAAAAACAAAGCTCATGGTCAGGGCAGCACTTCAGCCAGCACCACTTGACTGAACACATTAATATTTCACCAGGTCTGTCACCGGGTGAGCCGCCCGCATTAGAGAGAGAGAGAGTGAGAGATGTCGGTGGTGTGTCTGTGTGAATCTATGTATGAGAGGCAAGGAGGGAGATTGATGGATGGTGTAATATTTGTACAGGAGAAAAGACACAGACAGTGAAAAGAGATGGGGGTGGTGGCGTGCCTGTGTTTGTGAGACGGAGAGAGATTTTTTTCCTCAGTGGGGTAAAAGTCTAATTGAGATGAAATCCTGAGAGGATCGCAACCAAAATGTCACCGCAGACGTGGGCTCGCCCGCACACGGGCATGTGGGGAAAATAATCTAAATCCAATCTAAGCGCTTTGATTCAGCCAGCGGTTCCAGAACTGGTTTCCTGTCAAAGGAAAACAAAAACAACTAGCGTCACGTGCTAGCGTTGGCTCATACATAATGAATGAAACACAGTTGAATGTGTACAATTTATTCTGACTGTTTTTTTTTTCCTCACAGTCCAAATAAACAGCAGTGATTGAACCGGGCCAGCCAGAGCTGTGTGCAGCAAAGCATGCTGGGTTGACCAGACGGTAGCTAACCAAGCCGCTCACCACACTGTTGTGTAATTGTTTGCAAAGAGCGTTGTTTAATTTTCTCCTAATTTCCTGGACGTCTAATACGGGTGAACCTCACTCAACCATGATGCTGCGGACTGGAGCTAAACTCGGCGAGGGACACACACACACACACACACATGCACACACACATGCGCACATACATGCACCAAATTGCAGATACACACACACAGGCAGGGGCGCCAAATTGCATTTACGCGCTCACACGTGCATGAAAGTATGGGTCGCGCACACGCACGTGCATGCACACACATGCACACACATGCACACACATGCACACGCATGCACACGCCCAGAGTTAATACAGCTGTGGAGCGATCAGCCACTTAACCCAGTAAATGACTGTGGTTATCTAAGCGTAACAGCCTGTTGGCTCAGAGAAACAGAGTGATAAGCAGTTAGATACACACTGTTAGGCCCCACCACAGGACTGGCCACAGACTGGAAGAGGGACTAAATCTTATTTCACAGTGAACAGTCGACAGAGATCGTGCTGCGTCTTGATTGTCACCGCTAAATCACATACGCAAATACCTCGCTCGATCCGACTCCGCCCACATCTCCCCATACAGGCGGCGGGGAAAAAAAATGTGTAGGAGATTGTGGCTCCCGTGGGGGGTGGGGGACCGTGAAACAGCAGGCCAAATGTTTAAAGCACACTTTGAATTGGGTTTGATTAGAGTGTAGCGGTTGGTCGTTGCTTAGCTCACCCCCCCCCAACGTAGCCGTGACAGTTTGCTGCTGGAGGCGCGTGTGAGATAAAGTGACTCGAGTCCATTAAACATAAGGACCTTGTTAGTTTCCTCGGCGGGAGGGGGGTTGGAGGGGGGGTATAGGATCGTAAAAAAGACCATTGTGGTCCTGAACGATCGCAGGTAAGGCTATAAAAATCTCGGCGGGCCATGCCTCCTCTTTTCCTCCAGCCTCTGACTTTATGGGGATCGTTCAGAACGGGAAGAAAAAAAAGGATTCGCTCATTTTGTACATCAGCTTCAAACCAACCGTAGCGAGGCGGATGTGTTTGTGCGAGTACTTTGCAAAGAGTATCTGTGTGTCTTACGTCTATGTTTGTGTGTGTACGTCTCTGTCTGTGTGTTTGTGTGTGTGTGTGTATGTCTGTGATTTACAAACCATTTGATGGAATATTGTTCTCAGCACGGCTCCAAATTAATTTGAATGATCAAGAAGCAAAGCACATCAGCATTTTTCCCCCCCGGAGCAATGTGAGTTACTGTAGAACCGAGAGAAGGGGAATGGCTTTGCTGTCGCCCGCGCACATGCACGTGCACGCGCACACAAACACAGAGCGATCACACACTCAAACCAGCCAAGTGCTTTGGGCTTTGTACATTACCCAGGCAAGAGTTTATGCTACACCATTTTAAGTCACTTAGTTTAATCAAATGATGATCCAGAGGGAATGGTCCTAACTAGATTGCAGACTTATATATATATATAAGTACGCAAATGCTTCTCTGCTAGTCTGCAGTATGAAAAAGTAGTGCTGAGTAAATGTAGTACTCCAGAAATGAGCGTTTACTTTCATTACCGGTTGATTTCTGCCTTAATGAGCCTCCACGGGCCGAGAAAACGTCCCGGTGTCATCAATAATAATCACACAGTGGGTACGACGGGGGACTAAATGTGCTGTTCTGGACTGGTTAGTCAGGTCTCTAGTCAGCCAATGTTAGTGCTGAGT
The DNA here is from genome assembly GCA_900660455.1 of Gephyroberyx darwinii. Classification (NCBI taxonomy): domain Eukaryota; kingdom Metazoa; phylum Chordata; class Actinopteri; order Trachichthyiformes; family Trachichthyidae; genus Gephyroberyx; species Gephyroberyx darwinii. The sequence goes on from CABFOQ010037458.1 coordinate 5,203, forward strand.
GCACTCCTGTTGGCGAAGGCTGTCATCTCAGCGTGCTGCATCGGCTGCTCTTTTGTCAGGAACTCCTTTGATCCCCTCTTTTGCGGAAGATACAAGCCCACTGAAGAAATATGCTGAATGGATTCATGTATCATCCTCCCCCTTACAAACAGCCTCCAGCCCCCTCACTATTTATGGTCATAATAGCTGCTGTTATTTATTAAAAAGAGGGATTGTTGTCCTTGCTCCATAGACAATGTTGTTTTCTCTGCCAGAGAGAATATTTGTCCTCTCGGTGCGGCCCGTGTGTGATATGAGGCGGAGTAGTGAACGTGATGGTGATTGATTCCTGTGTTGAACAGTGGAGAGAGGTACAGAGGAAGGCTAATCTGAGTTATGATTGCCGCTGTAATCGCATTTTCTTGCCTGACTCATCCATGCCGTCTACTGTAGCTCATACATGCTGTATTGTGATTACGCTGCACATCTGTCAATAACAGAGACAAGATGGAGCTGAAACGCACACCCGCTCTTTTCCCGAGCTCCTTCCGCTCGCTCTCCATCACCCCATTTCTCGAGACCATAATTCTCTCTCTTTCTACAAACCCCATCGCTGTCTCGCTCTCCCTCACTCATTCGCTAACCTGCTGGCGGTGGCGTCAAGCATTTGCGGTAATAATGCCATCACGTTGGGGGCAAAATAAGCTGTTTGGGTTGTTCCAGCCTGGCGTAGAAGCTGTCAGGGTAGAAAATAGCCTCTCGCTGGGCTGTAATTCGACCAGCAGGACCAATGAGACGACAACATTATTCAGCTACTGGGAGAACAACACCAACCGTTCCCCAAGTACGGATGCAGAGTGGCGTGATGTCATTACCAGTCGCCCCACGGGGACTGTAGGCGCAAACAGGAAAAACTTCAGGGGGTAACATTTATTCACAACACCCCAATACTGAAACAACGCCTCTGCAGTAATGAGGTGTCTGGAGCTTTGGGCACAGGGTGCCTGTCTGCGGATGTGTGATATTTCTTAGACCTAGGGTGTATGTGCACGTTTGTGTGTGTGTTTGGGTGTGCTTCTGTTTGTTTCGGAGTGTGTGTGTGTCCAAAGAACGTCCTAATGGAAAAGATCACTCCGCTGCGGTCGTGTTGAATACTGAAACTCCTAGACTAGACTTCACAGGAGCGAAATAATATAACCAGAGAGATGGAAGTCATTTTGGCAGTGTGTGTTTGTGTGACACCGGGTTGTGTGAGAGTGTATGGAATCGAGGGTGTGTGTGTGTGTGTGTGTGTGTGGGGATATGGATAGATGGGCTGGCGGTGAGTAAATGACCTGCCTTGATTCAACCTATCAGCTGAGCTCTCCACCCAGACTCCCTGATATCCCCTTTCATCCATCTCTATAAGAGAGAGATGACGGAAAGATGGAAAGAGAGAGAGAGAGAAGGGGGGAGTGAGAGAAAGTGAGAGAGAGAGAAAGACAAAGGGAGAGAAGGCGAAAGGATGAGAGAGGGTGTGAGAAATGAGAAAACGAATATGTACAGAAGAGAAAGTGACAGAGCGAGAGCGGGGCTAATTAGAGAAGAGAAAGGAATTTGGGAGGGAGAGAAGTGAGCGAACAAAAAGGCTATTAGATCCCAATCTGAATCTGGGGTAATATGTGTGACAAACGGCGGCCCGTTCCCACCAGAAGTGACTCTCTAATGCGACTGTGTTCCAATCAATCGAGAGGCCGTTTTGGGGGCGAGGGGGATCTGGGCCGCAGATGAGCACGGGTTTTTAGGCCCCCGACCCAATCATCGGATGAGATGTAGCGCTGAACCTGCAGAGGTGGCTAGCAGACATTAGCAGAGGACGTAGAACCGAATGAGTTTCATTTCACCGTTTCAAGAAAATGCATGCCTGCTCTTCGAAAATGACTGCAGGTATGAACGGGAAGCAGACTATATTATTATACTCATGAGTCATCTTAATACTTTGCTTAGGAAATGGTTCTGTTTCCCAGAATGGATGGATAGTATTTCCCATGAAATGAAATGCACTGTTGCTCTGCGCCCTCGGGGGAATTGGAGAAGTCTAATTTTATTCTCAGCATCAACTTTTGTTTTTCAGCAAAAGGCACAAGGAATGGTCTGGTGGAAGTCATCTCAGAGACATAACCTCCGTATTATAATACACCAGGGATGTAGATACCGGGAGTGCAGGGAGTTCAATGGCACACTGGGGCCCATTGTGCTGTGGCGCCACAGAGGGGCCCCTTTAGGTGTAAACACTGGCTCTATACCTTACTTAAAATGGCTTCAGACACTCGCTCACAAAAAATGGTGCATCTGGACCCATCGCGACCTTGCTCTGTCAATGGAATATATTGTACCGATGTTGCTCTACTTTACAGCATTGTCTGCAGTGGTTGCTACAGCGCTAGTGAAAGCTATATGCATTTTATAGATGGATCGTATCTATTTTTAAACCTTTATTTATCCAGGGACGATTCGCTGAGCATGCTGAGCACGCATGTCCCTTTACAGCAACTTTGACACTCGTGCATTAAGAAGCATTCACACCTAAGAGGAGCTCCACAGGACCAACGAGGGGGTAACTGCCTTGCTGAAGGGCACCAAAATAGAAGTTTATGAGGGAGGAGAAAGTGTTACTCATTCATGTGCATTTTCCCAGCCAGTCGGGGGATTCAAACCCCAGCTATCGCCCTAGCTGCTACGTTACGATGATGTATACCTCGTAGTGTATTTTTCATTGGAGACTAAGGACTTTATTTTCCTGATCAATGGTGCATGACCCGAAGAACAGTCAAAGGCGTAGGCGCTCAGGTCACGGGGACTGATTTGTGGTAATTTTGTGTTTGTGCTGGAAACAGGGTTGGATTAGGAGGAATACAAGTTGTGGTGGGCCCGGCTTCAATCAAGATCAATCAAATCATCTCTCGTCCTTCCCTTCAGAAGCAATACGCTCTGTGCCGGGGCGTTCTGACAATTTGGTGATTGAAGAGAACAGTCCGGAGCGGTTCCGCCACAAAAGCTTCTCCCAGGAGGAAACAGGAGTCAGAGGAATCAGTAAGCCTTTCATGACGGAAAAACCTTCATGGAGAAACTGAAATTCCCTTCATGGCGCTGATTACTGTGACTACCGACTTTTATGTTGGATGACAATAATTCACACCACAGCCAAATGTGTGTATAGTTAGATATCTTACTTTTTCCTTTTTCCAACATATCCACAAAAAAGGGTTGGTAAGCTTTTGAATAGGATCTGTTCATGCGCGTATCGCTTGGCAAAGCCATTCAAATAGCACAGAAGCGGGCCGCGTGGTCTGAGCCGGCAAGGCGACGCCAGAGCAAATCCCCGTAATCCTTGACACCAAAATTGTGCTGCGCTGCTTGATCGTCGCTGACACACCTCCTATTACCCTCGCCTGACGGAAATGTCACTTCACACGACACAAAGCCCCACCATCTGCCATCGCGAACACTGAGCCCTATCGTATTTGCAACATAACCAACAGGATTGGCATCCATTTCTCCTGTTTGCTTCCTGGGAGAAAAGTTTTCTGATAGTCATCCAGACAGAGAGGAGTACATTTCATAGCTGTAATGAGAGGGTGGCAGGATGACCCAGTTACAGAAACCACCGTGTAACCAGAAGGACACAATTTTCAAACCCTGCAACCAACAATATGTTCGTTGGCATTCACGGCATCCATCTATTCTTGAGCAAAACACTACACCTGCTCGCTCTCTGGATGAGAGCGCCGTATAAATGCATCAAATGTGAATGTGAATGATGCTGTTCAGCTGTCACTCCTCTCACTTAAGGAATCCATTAATTTTTTGGCGTGTAAGTGATGTACTTAAGGTACTCAGGAGGAGATGATACATACAGATGGAAAAAAAAAAAGTTATGGCATGATAACTTTGCACTCAGCAAAACCCCGAATCCCCTTTTCTCTACTTTTCCCGTAAATGCACCCTGAAATTTTGATGACTCACGCGGAGGCGTAATTACTTTTAGCAACCTCTCACCTTTAGGTGTAATCCTTTAGCAACCTCAAGGTGCTTGTGCTCAGGTCTCATTTACCAGACAATTTCTACAAAGAGCACTATCAGTTTGTCTCAGGCTACGCAGAGGAAACAGACACACAATGCTGCCGCTGGTTCAAAGCCGGTATGGTGATAGGTCAGCTTGACAAGAGTATTTCAACACTGCTGCTTCAATGTTATACATCACTTCAAACCCTGTTCAATCAGTTAACTTTGTTCGGCGCTTGGCTAACGTGCAGTAGTCGTGGATATTTTAGCCAATGGGCATTTTTCAGATAGCTGAGTGGGACAGAGAATAGCGGAAACACTGGAGAGAAGGTTCTGGCAAGGTCCATTTGATCCTAGGCTAGCAGGGCCACACGTCAGTATAGTGATGGGGGGTCTTAATCACTGTCACTGTCCTCTTTGGTTCTACAGGAAGTCCAATTGAGTCGCTAATCTGGCTTTGCTCTACCTCAGCCGTGGTATCAGCAACAGCATCAAATGGGGACAATCTGTGCGTCAGTTCCTAATCACTTATGTGCTATTAGTGCGTCTGGCCAGGGGGCGTAATTGGAGTAGATCACAGTGGTGGAAAATAACTTCTTATCATCAACAACGACGCACGGGTGGCCGGCTCACAGCTAGCCAGCTATTGTCATTTCAGAGCAAAATAACACGATTAGATAACAACTTCTCTGATGCTGTGTGTGTGTGTGTGTGTGTGTGTGTGTGTGTGTGAGAGAGAGACAATGTGCCTGTGTGTTTGACAGCTCGTGCATGTGTGTGTGTGTGTGTGCGCTGAAAGGCCACAGAAGGGCCAGACACAGTCAGT
>CABFOQ010037459.1:0-10073 GCA_900660455.1 Gephyroberyx darwinii
TGGTCTTCAAGGATGGGTGGTCCGTCTAGGGGCTGAAATGGGACTGTGTGTAGGGGTGTGTGAGCTGCCTTTGTGTCAGGGGAGAGGGGCCTTTGTTCTCTTAACCAGGGAGGTGGGACCGACAGATTAAGCCTTTAGAAGTGCAACCGACCACCATGAGGGCACGCCACATGGGACAATGTGTGTGTGTGTGTGTGTGTGAGTGTGTGTGAGTGTGTTTGTGAGTGTCTGCGTTCATGTATGTGGTGTGGAACATGGGTGTCGAAGCAGAGAGAAAATACAGAAAGAGAGAGAAAAGAGAGGAAAAGACCAACAGAGAGAGAGAGAGAGAGAGAGAGAGAGAGAGAGAGAGAGAGAAGGTCTATTTGTAACCATTTGCATGTGCATTAGCATGAGTTAGTGAGCTTGTGATGGAGGTCAACAGGTCAATAGTTCTTATCCATCTGTCCTTCTGATGGCATGCCTCCCCAGGTCAGTCTGATTCCTCTGTGAGGGAGCTAATCTCCCCCCAGTGCTCAGTGATCCTCTACAGCATCCTCTGATCTGCTCCTTCAAACCCCTGCTCCCCACACACAACAAAATGAGCCCAGGGGGAGGGGCACAGTCACCCACACACACACACACACAGACACACACACACAGACACACACACACAGGGCGTGCGCACACACACACAAACATGCATAAAAACAGATGGACAGTTATGCTCACAGAGGTGGGAATACGGATCGAGAGAAACATATGTCAGGAGTATCTAAAGGCCCATAGATCCACACCAACATAAGACATACACATACAGAGAGGTTATGTGTTCGTTTGTGAAGAGCTTCAAAATCAAAACGGTGAGTTGAAGTGGACAGCCGGCCTCTGCAAAATAAGGCAAAGGGAATCAGACCTTGGTCAAATAGTATTTCTAAGTCCTTTTCATCGTTTGTTTTAACCGACATGGAGCAGCGTGAGGGTGAAGGTGTGAAGGACCATTCAGATGGGGCCAACTGACTTTCAAACACTTTCCTGTCATTTTCCTGTCACTCCTGTTGTCCTGCGTGTCACACCCCACCCATTTAGTATTTCAAGCAGGTTACAACAAATGCAAAGACTTTTTTTTTTAAACCACTGTGACACAGGTCTGCAGGGAACACGTTTTGGGAATAGGACGCCATCTGCGACCCGGCCCTCTTCCAGCCCTCCATCTCACGGATCATCACAACCGCCTCCTCCCGTCCAACTCTTGTTCTCTCTCTCTCTTCTCCTATTTTCTTCCCTCTCTATTTCCCTCCGTCTGTCATGGCGGGCGTCTGAGCAAACAAACATGCGAGGGTTTCTGCGGCGGGCCAGACGGTGCGATGTGGGATTGTTTGCGCTGGTTGCTCCCGTGCGGGAGAAAGTTTTCTTAAGAGGCACACAGAGGTCTGGGGCTCAACGGAGAGACCACAAAACAAATATTTACCCTCCTGCCTACAGCGCTCGGGGCCCTTTCCTCTCTTCCTCGGATGAGGAATGGGAGGATGGACCCTGTTTTGGCTCAGAAGAAAGGGAGCAATGGAGGAGGGGGCTTCTTCTAAACAGTTTGGTCCTGTGGTGGAGTTTCACGTTACAGACCTACTACTCTCCTCACTTGCCCTGGGTTTCTAGCTTGATTGATACCGTGCATCCTCAATATGAACTGGGGTAAAACAGTGTACAAAGTAGCCTGCTGATGGTGACTATCTACAGCCAATCAGAGGAGTCCTGCACACCAGCCATGTGCCATGTGATGAGTCCTTGAGTCTGAAGGCCAAGTGCAGCTTCCTACAGCTGTAGTACTTTTTATCACTGTATCCAAGCTCTCCTTACCCTCTGTTTCCGCCAGCAACCTTGCCGGCCCTGCCATGCTCTTATTCTCCTACTTATAATCTTGACGCTCTCTATGCCTTCCTAATACGATCAAGCACAAATCAACAGACATCCCTGTCCCTCCAATGCAGCCATTAGGCTCAGCTTCCATATGAATTTAAAGTGTCTCACCGTTCGCTCCCCTGCCTGTAAATATGCACATGTTTGACTGCGGGGTCACCGAGGAAGACAGGAACCGAGCCGAAATACCTACTTCCTGTAGGAGACGGCGCAGCAGGGGGGGCTCCGCCAATCATGCGTCAGCACAGAGACATTCTCGGACGCACGCCGCCACACATCAGAGATGAACAATAAAGCGGAGGGGTGAGTGAGAGGGCGCACACAGGAAGTGGGCGATTTTACATGTGGAGGAGTGAGGGCTGTGATGGATAGATATGCAGGTGTTCATATCCTGCAGAAAGGAAAATAGTTGTATACTTTACTGACCTCCTGCGCATGAAGCCATCATCATGCTGGTTGCAGAATTCTTAATGCCTGGTACTCCTTCTATGAGATGTTGTTACTCAGACTACATGGTGAGATTGCACACATTCCCTGAGCAGTCATAAGTTTCTTTTTTTTTATTATCGGAATTGAGATGGTAGCCCAAAACAGAAAAACACCAAACAGTCCTTTGTTCATGTTCAGTAATATGGTGCACTTCAGGCCCAGTTGGGAAGATCACCAGATCACCAGTAGACCTATAGCGCCCTCTTGTGTTGCTTATTCATCTTTCTTTTCCAGTATTGTCACATCGGCAGCCTGAGCACATGAGAGAGAGAGAGAGAGAGAGAGAGAGAGAGAAATTTTGCAGAACATTTAGAAAAACATTATTTTCAGATTGTTATCCATGCTTTTCTGAAATTCTATTTTTGGATTTGTGTCAGTCTTGAAAGTTGCTCAACCTAAATAGGGCTACGTAAACCAAGTACATGGTTTGTGCTGTAGTCCACTAGACCACTGAGTCCCAGTGAGTTATACTGGGCACTGATGGTCGTGTTGCTACAGTGCTTCACGAATGCATATTGAGGTATGGAGGTCAAACAGTGCCTTGCCTTGCAATATTGTTCTCTTTTCTCTTGCCCCTGAATTTATTTCACTATATCACTTATTTCTGGATGACTTTACATCCAAAATGAAATTAAACAGACAAGCTAATCTATTTTGACAGTGCAGTGTGAACAGTGTTGTGGCAATTTCAAGATGCTTTTGCCTTTTATGCCTCATGTCCCTGAGTAACCAAACAAATAAACAATGATTTCTTCCCCCTCTTCTTTTCAATTCCCAACCCCTCTATGCATTCATTTTATCACTACTACAGTACAACCTACAGTGAGTAAGGAGACTGTCAATCAGAGAACCACAGCTCAAGTGTCCTTGAACAAGACACTGAATCCCTACCCGCTCCAGGGGCTCTGCTCCGGAGGGGAACCAACGGGAATATCACTATTATATTAAGATGAATTAGAAGAATACAGTAGCTGGCAACCGTTTCCACCACTAGGTGTCAGCTCAGCTTTACTGTAATACTGCAGGGCACAAGCAAGAGTGATGAAACGAAAGAAAGAAAGCAAACAGGGATCTATAACCAGTACAGTGATATACAGTCTAAGAGCCACTAAGACCAGCGTTGCTTTAGTGGCTTGCTTGCTGAAAGCTGCAGGGAACTGACTGGCCCCTCCTCCTTTTTCTGCAGCACAAACAAACATATTATAGGCCTCATCCTTTTGGGAAAAGTGATTAAACAGGTTAGAAGAACAATAAAAAATGACCTGTCTTTGCTTCTCTGACCTTATTATTATTTGCTATTATACATTTTTTAATTCTCATGCGGTAGTGCAAGTGTGTGATGTCTACCCATCTATGTCTTTGTTTCATTTAGTCAATCAACTGTCAACAAAGTGCATAGCAATCTAAATGCCATAATGCTTAGTTGAGATGAATATCCTGGTCTGAGCTGAATATGATCAAAGGTGCCCTTTAGTTTGCTTTTACTTTGAAAGGACACTTTAAAAGGGTCAAAAATACCTGCATATAAATATTCTTTTAGAAAATGATATATTATGTTATATATATATATATATATATATATATATGTAGATCTGGAACTAATCCATGTACGAATAACATCTATTATTAGTCATAAGTAACCAATTACTTTTAACGGACAGGTAATGAGTAATCGGCAAAGTCTACCACCCAACAACCTCTCAGCATGTCACATGGATACTAGAGAAAATAACGGTGGCATAATGCCACAGATATCAATATTATGTGGTGTGATGAGAAATAGAGAGACAGAGATTTATTTGTGTAAATGAGATGATACTCATCTAAAATTAAAAAAAAGAACGAGTGCTGTAATCATTTTTATCAGAGCTCTTTCACAGCCTCGAAGCCATTTGGTGCTTTTATCCACAGCACACTACACTTACAGTCCCCGTTGGAACGTGAACTCCTAACCCTAGCAGGGGTTATCCATAATACTCATTCTGTAACGTGTGTGTGTGTGTGTGTGTGTATGTGTAGAATGTGTTAAACTGCCACAAATGAAAACATTTCCATTCATAATTAAAGAAATAGTGCCAAAAAATGTCCTCGTTTCCTCCGCGCCTCCTGTTGTCGGGTGCGAGGCGTCCCGGTGATGTTGTAGACTTCCCAGATCTCCCTGGGAGTCAGCAACCGTCAGACCGTTTTAGGCAAAGGGGCCGCTAAGGAAGGGTTGTCAGCGGATATGGATGCTTCCAGAGCTCATTAAAGGGCTGTCTGCTGCGTGCCAGGCTCTGGGAGACGGAGCCGGAGATAGAGAGCAACATCATAAAGGAATTCCATCCATCATGCTCCTCCGTGACATTAATATCTGTCACACACCTCTGACAATGCAATACTGCAGCCCCGGAGTGAGACATCTCCCTATCATAGGGTTAGAACACTAGCCAAGAGAGGCACTTCGGTGTGTGTGTGTGTGTGTGTGTGTGTGTGTGTCTGTGCATACAAAGTTGAAGGAGAAAGAGGACTTATGAGAGTATTGTGTCTTCTGCTTTTCCTCCCCCATCCTAAAACACTGGCTGTGATATTGCTGCAAGGGTATACGCATTTTCCCACAAGTAGCTCCAGTAGTGCACTGGACCGAGGCGGGGCTTTCAACACAGCTACTGCTGCAGGCTGTTGAACCAAATCTCAAATTTGGAACAGTACTGCGGGACGTTTACTGCGGAATGACTCATAATGCACGGCGTTAGGGTGGAGCAGCAGCCTGTACTCGACAGATCTTGGGTTCTGAGTCTGACACACGACTGCTGCTGCAAGTCATCCACTCTCCTCTCCATTGCACCCTGTCTAACGGGGCAGAAATGTCCCGAAAATGCCCGAGGTCAGAGGTCAGGGTCAACCACAGAATGGCACGCCTGGAGGGGTTCAGTGTCTTGCTCAGGGGCACTTCAGCAGGGCAGAGGCTTGAACCCGGGTCTTTTTGGTTGTGGGATGGTCTCGCCACCCTGCTGCCCGGCAGAATCCAAAATGTGCTAGTGCTAGCTACATTTCAGCCTGCGGTAATCTGACATTATGAGCAACTCGAAGGCCCAAACAAACTAACAACGGGTAAGTTAACACGGCGGTGGCTCGGCTGACCTCTGCCTCACCCCCTTTTAGTCTTCCGGTAATATTCCACCGACTGAAAATCAGCCAACGTGGAATCGGCTCACATTTGCAGTATGGCATAATTAGAGAGTTCATTCCCTCTCCCGTCAAGCGTCAAGTCTCCTTTGCACCTTTGCTCTCCCCCTCTTTCTCTCTCTCTCCCCCTCCGCCTCTCACTCTCTGGATCATAACCAGACTCAGCAGTTTTGAGCTGAATAATCAGCCTATGAGATTGTAAATCAAGCGAGTGTGGATGGCTTTTGAATTACACACTGGTTAACCCCCGAGCAGATCGATTTACTCCACAGATAGCCGACGCTAAGTGCTAGTGTGTAAAATACCATGAGCTGTAGTGTGATGAACTTTGCATTTGGGGAATTTAGAGCATTCATTCATTCATTAGCAGACTGCATATTTCGTTTTTTTGGGAGACGGTCTCGCTAAGCGCCAGGCTACTCAGCCCACGTTTTTAGGCACTTTCTTCCATTCACATTGAGTATTCATGCTGTTTTCCTACAGCGCCTGGAATAATGCATGAAGAGCGTTTCCTCCTCTGTATCCATACGAGCCCTTTGGCAGCTGCAGTTTTCACAGCATTTGTCTAAGGAGATGGTTGGCCAGTTCGTCTCAATCCATCCAGGATGTTAACTCTGAGCTTTGAAAGCCAGAAATCCTGGTGAGCGTTGAGTCATTGGTATTGACCAACAACTCTTATGATTATTTTGTGCTACAGGGCTGTAAAAAATGCACTTATTGCCTCTTTTTCAGACATTTTAAAGACCCTCAGATACCCTGCTCTCTTCTGTCTGCCTCTCTCTGTATTTCTGTCTCTGTCTAGCTCTCTTTTGACCTCCCTCTCTCTCCTCAGAGTTGCTGCAGCAGCACAGTGCTGACTGGCTCTGACAAGCCTCTCCTTGGACCTCTCCTCTGGGCCATTTGTCAGCAGGCCTGGCCCCTCTCAACAGAGTTACAGATTGGCAGTTGGCTTTAACAACGTTCAACACGAACAAGCCTAGATACCAAAGGGGGCCGCGAATGAGAAATAATAGGGAGTGGAGCTGAGTACACATGATCCTCGAGGGGTAATGAATCGGTTCATGGTGCTTGCTTGACAACGGCCTGGCGGGTATAAATGAAAACACATAAATATTCTCTCAGGTTAATTTTTTAGCGGCTGCCGACGGAGATCAGTAACGCCCGCTGTGCATCGCGGCGAACCAACAGAACGTGATGAACCAGCATCCAGCCTATAAACCTTGACCAAACGTTGTTCCAGATTTGCGCTTGGTTGTTTTGTAGTTCGCTGCGAGGCTCCTGCTTGCTTCCTATGATTCGTCTCTTCCTCCGAGGCGATTAATCATAATTTCAGACGTAACGCTGAAGTGAACAAGCGTGTTTATTCTCTCGAGTGCTCGCGGGGCTCCTGCGAAACTCCTACAGCGAAGGGGTTTCGTTCGATGGCCTCTCTCTGCAGCAGGATGCTTGAGTCGCGGTCGGGTGTAAAAGCACGGGGGACTGGTGCTTTTATAGAGAATGGAGATATGTGGTTCTAATTAGACCACTGGCTATCTCAGCGGACCTCCTGTCACCGGCCGTGCCCAAGCCCTCTCTTTAATTACTCACAGAGAAAAGGGGATGTCAAGTGAAAATAGCAAGTGGGCCCCATGTAAGACACGTGACAAGTTCCCGCTCTGGGGCAGGACAGCTTCATAGCCTACGACAGTGGGGAGGATACTTAGTTGGATCCATCACAGATAACTGATTACCCTCTTGAAATTGTAATTATTGTAGGCATCATTCACCGGAAAACTGAATCTCAGGAAATCCATTCCAATTTAGAGACTTTGACTCATCAACATCTGTAACCATTAACAACCATTATTACAGATGACGTAATCCAACATGTAATCTCATATTCTTTCCAGTACCTGGAATCTGACCAAAGTGTTCCAGTAATGTCCCAACCTTGCCCATAGGGTCAGAGTGCTGCACTAGGTACTGCACTAGGTACTGATGACTGATGGGAGAAAGCCTGGCTACCCTGGCACACCTGTAGCACCCTTGGTACCCGTAAGCCCGGTAAGGGCGAGAGGCAGATTCACTCCTCCGCGCAGCGAAAATCATAATAGAATGAGAGATGTCAGAGGGATAAACAAACACAAAGTTGATTTTTCTCTGGGAGAAGCGAGACAACGTTGCACTCTCGGTAGGTCGCACATCTCCGCAGTTACCATGGTAACGGTCGTCTCCATGGAGAAGGGCTCCGGCTTGATCCCAGAGGCCTACGTTTGATTGATTGGTTGTCAGGACACAAGATGAATTATGACGTACGACGAGCCCTACTGACAGGCACACTTCACGTACTGTGGCGTTGTGGAGAGAAATAGAAGGGTTCTATCTGTGTGGTGTGTGTGTGTGTGTGTGTGTGTGTGTGCGCGCCAGTGAGCAAATGAGCAGGGCAGCGGGGGGTCTTGGAGAAATTTACTGGCCTGAGTAAAATATCAATGACTCCTTACTCACTCCCAGAAATACACACATGCATATTGTATGGCATGTACACCCCCCCACCTCCCCCCAGTAGGATATGATGTATTCCTGAATACAATGAACACACCAGCGCATGTACTATATATTATATTTACTGCAGTCCCAGTTTGCATGTACACACAACAATAGCTTTTACCAATAATGTGCAAAGGACAACAGAGCACCATTTTCCAGATGGGAAAAGCATTGCCGTCATTGCTGGTAACAGTGTGACTGTTGTTTTCCAACCTTTGGCTTGCCTCTTCGTGAAACAGGCTAACAACCAACATCAATACATGAGCAACAGATGTGTGAGCACATGAATGGATCGTGTAACCTGAAGCCAGACTCAGAAAGTACTTGTAATACCAACATTTGTGACAGGAGTCCTATGTATTCCTTGCTTTGACATGATCTATTACCCCTAGGCTACATCCCCGTTGGCGTTTTGGTGAGACAACATTTGGAGAATATTAGTGGATCAGGTTCAGGCATACAATCAAATCAACTTCCCTGCCATTTTTATTAAATGTGAACATACAGAACATTTTCAGTTACAAGTCAATAACATTGAATGGTTGCTGAAATGGAATATTTTGCTCATGTGCTAAGGTTTTGTTTCATGCCCCATCGACAGGCTTGGGGGTAGACATGTCAAAAAAACAAACATCTCCCTTCCTTTCCTTGAGTTCATCATCTGCCGCGATGAGACAGAAGAGAGAAAACAGACGTTTCGGCAAATGGTCGTCAGCGCCGACACCTCTGACCATCTGTTTTCAGACTAAGGCACATGGACATTCATAATGGCACTTTGACCCCTCAACTCCCGATCTGCTTTCTCCAAATGGGATCGTAAGAACATTTTAACTCCCCGAACCAACAATAAGTTATGAATACAGCACGCAGCTGCAAACAGCCATCAGCTGTTATTGGGTCGGGAAGGCTGTGGCTGACATCCAGGAATATTGTCCCTATCAATAATCTGCAATGCTACTCCAGGGAAAACAAAGCAGTCCAAATTACAAGTTACCAATTAGAGCGCCTAATTACTGAGTGCTCTATCTCACTTAATGAGAATGCAATTAGTGGCATTGTTCCCCTTCTATACCTTCATGTTTCATATTAAATATGTTCTGCCTGTTGAAGAGATGAGTGGCATTCATTTTGGTAAGGGATTATATATATAAGTTATATATATATATATATAAGTTATTCATTGCAAGAATGGAACACCTATGTCTGTCAAAAATGAGTTACTTGCAACTTACAACTTAGAATAGCCCTCCTTGTTTTAAGTGATAGAATATTTCATGCAATATTTCATGCAAGAAAAAAAGAAAACCCCAATAAACTTGATTTCTTGCTTCATTTGAGACGAGTTGAGGAAGAATCTCTCACGATCAGGAAAAACAACTCCAGGGTGTGTGGCGCTGAGCAGTACAATAGTCAATACAATAGTTGTCCTTGTGCATTGTTAGAGAGTGAGGAACTGATGAATGGCAAGGTGTCAGAAAGTACATGCTGCCTTCAGTACTGGGGGAGCTGGGATATTCGATACTACATACAATGTTTCCACACTGTGTATGTGTGTGTGTGTTTGTGTGTGTGTGGGTGTGTGTGTTTGTGTGTGTGTGTGTGTGTGCGTGTGTGTGAGTGTGTGTGTGTTTGTCCGTGTTCTTGTTCTATTTCTCGTAGGCTTCGCCGTTAGGCTTCGCCTTATGGGCTATGCTCGTGCGCGTGCGCGCGAGCACTGAAACTTTCAACGATGCACCTATCAGCTGGGGCTCCGCCCCCAGGCACCTGTATATAAGGCCGTGCTTGCCGGCATTCTTCCTCTTCTTTCTTTCAGCGAACACCAGTAAGCTAAAAGATGCAATCTACAATTCCTACCCCAACGGCCCTTTTCAGGGCCAGGTATTGTGTTTCCTGCCCGGCAGATCTTCTGCCGGAGGACGGCCACTCCGCCTGCTTCCGCTGCCTCGGCGCGAAGCACGCAAGTGCCGCCGTCGGAGAGGTGGTGAGCTGCGCCGCTT
>CABFOQ010037461.1:32042-42842 GCA_900660455.1 Gephyroberyx darwinii
GTAACACACACAAACTCACATTGATCCAGGGGTGGTTCATAAACTGAGTGATGGTCATTCTTTCATTAGGGTCGGTCTTCAGCAGCTGGTGGATCAGATCTTTCGCTGGAAGGGCAAAGTCAAATTTAAGATAAGCATCAGTATTCAGTAACACACACGCACACACACACTCTCATGGGCTCAGGCCTACTTATACAGAGAATAGGACTATTTAAAAGAGAGATGGATGAAGTGAAAAAAGAAATATGACAGTGTGCACATGAAGTGCTGTCTGAGTTGAGTCCTGTTGGCCGACAAATCGAAACCCTGACAAGGCGTCTGTTTAGGAAGAGGGAACCAGTTGGCCCAAGTCTCTGGGCCATTTTCCCAGTGAGAGATCCACCAGGCGGCTTTCTGAGCTGCTAGCCTTCACCTCTACTGCAGCTTATGAGTGTGTACTGTGTGCATGTGGTAGAAGGGGCGTGGGCAGGCCATAGATGTGTAAATCCAAACCATTAACATTTTTAAATGTGGTTGGTGAGTGTGTAAGTGTGGTCCCCGACCAAATGCTTGTACACGTGCGGAAGTGATGGTGTGAAGATCGAAGAAATGTTAGCACAGAGATTTAACAGAGGCAATGAACCGGAAAGGGAAATGGAGATGCTTTCCCACAAGGCAACGCAAAGAATCAGGTGATATTTTTGACCAATTGCATAGGAGGCCAGTGTGCAAAGGATGTGATCAATTTGGCCAGCAAGCCTGTGCACACAGTAAGACAATTCATGTCCTTTTGTTCATACAAACCAGCCAAATTTCATTTAGCAAGTGTGCTGTAGCATTACACTAACAAAACTCTGTCTTTGTGTTACAGGGTGGAAGAGGGATGGACACCTATAGTCTCACCTTCCTGTGACACCTCAGACCACTCTGGGTTGGGGAACTCGTACTGGCCCATCCTGATCCTCCTCTTCATCCCCGGGGAAATGGCCTGGCCTGTGTTGGAGTAAAATGGGGGGAAGCCACACAACCTGCAGAGGGGAATGGTGGTGAGATGGTCAGAGAGAGAGAGGCGGAGTAATATTAAAACCTGGGACACAGACATTTAACTGCACTCAATTTCGAGATATTCACATATACACTACATCATACACGAGAGCATGTGTACTGACACCCATGTGCATGCAAACAAATGCACACACACACACACGGTACTCACAGGATGTACATGATGACGCCCAGAGACCACATGTCACACGATTTGTCATATTTCTCCGGGCCCAAAACCTCAGGAGCTTATCAGTGGCAATACATGCACAAACAGAAATAGAAACATGTACATGGAGAGTAGAGTTAGACAACGTAAAGATAATGTGAAAATATGAATGCAAAAATAAGTGTCTCCACTATTAAGTCATGCCTAACTACGTTGAATGCACTTATTGTACGTCGCTTTGGATAAAAGCCTCTGCTAAATGACTGTAATGTTTTTCCTGTTTAAAAGAATATCTCAAACCCCTAACGTGACAGATACAGAATACACTATTTCCTAACTTTATCACAAACAGTAAATCTGTCAGGATGCCAAAATGCCTTTGTAAAATAACATATTGCAACTTACCCACATAGTATGGCGTGTAGCAGGGGGTCTGTAGCGGGTTGTGTAGAGTGGTCTCTTTAGCAAAGCCAAAATCTGTCAGTTTGAGGACTCCGTTGCGCTCTTGACTGGTGTACAGCAGATTCTCCGGCTGCGGGAAGGAAGAAAAGAAACTAGTAATAGTCAACATTTCACTGACTGAGGCCAGAGTCAATCATATAGATAGATGGCTCTTTATTGTCCCCGAGGGGAAATTGCAGTTAGCAGCAGTACAAGACAGGAAAGAAGCACACATGACTATACAATAGACAACTTGGTCAACAGGCTGTATAAAAGATATCCTAAAAATATACAAGAAAACGAAATATACAAAAAATATAAGAATTAGTGCAAGGAATAATAATTTAGTGCATGAACCATGTGGTGATGTTGTTCTCTGCTCACCTTGATGTCTCTGTGTGCAATGTTCACGTTATGGAGAAAGTCGATGGCTGTGCCGATGTCCCTCATGATCTCTGATCCCTCTGGGAGGGGAGAGGAGAGCATTCTCTCTCAGACCACAATAAAAATACTACAGAACGAAAGATTAACACAACAGAGATGATGTAAAAGAAAGGAAAAATCAGTAATATTGTATTCTGTCCTCTTCTGTTTATTCCTGTCTAATGTTATCCAGGAACTATATCTTATGTCATTCTATCCTGGGAATAACGGGAGAGTTTTTTTTCCTCCTATATCCTTTCACTTCTTTATCACTCCATCCATCCGCCCATCAGTCTTCACCTTTCTCAGTGAAGGCCTGGTCTCCTCTGGCCTGGATCCGACTGAACAGCTCTCCTCCCTGCATACTGGAAACATGAACAGACACCGCTCACGTACTGTACAAACGGCACCTACACACAAATGCCAACTGAATGACACAATTATGTACGTACATAACTGACTTATTGTTTATATATTTATTTTATTGTTAAATTTACTTTATTTCTTGTAATTATTTTCTTGTATATCTCCTAGTTTTAGCCCTGTTTCCTTTTCGCCTTTAACATAGTAACATACCACCGCGCATTTATGTGACGAATAAACCTTTGAACCTTGAACTAATTACCACTGGCAGCCTCTACCCTGTATTTTACATTGTGTGTCGCCAGTTCAGATTTGGAGAGAAATCTGCTGGATTGCTTTACAGCACAAAACAGGAAGAGGGCGCTGTTCCTCCAGCACAAACACAGCTAAAGCTTTCAGAGTTGCTGGTCTGTTGGTCTATAAGGCTCTATAAGGTCTATTGTATAGCACCTTTCATACAAAAACATGCAGCGCCAAAGTGCTTTACATTAAAAGAAAAAAAATAAAATTCAATAATTAAAAGGACAAATGGAAATAGAAAAAAAAGTGCAATTATAAAAATAGAGAAAAAATAACCTGCTTTGTGCTTTGCATTAAGAAAGTATTCAGTCAAATGTATAAGTGTAAATAGTGCTTATCAAAAGCCTTACTTGAAAAGATAAAGCAGTCGTTTAAAAGCATAGTAACATCCTTTTTATGACAGGAAGTAAAGGGGTTCATAGGAAACGCGATAGATAGATAGATAGATAGACAGATAGACAGATAGATAGATAGATAGATAGACAGATAGACAGATAGATAGATAGATAGATAGATTGTTGATCCCCAGGGGGAAATTCCCGAAGTTTTAATTTTGAGAAACACTAGCAGTAATAACACCACTGATGATGGTGATGATGGTGATGAATGATGGAAAAAACATGCTATCTAACATGCTATGTATCTATTTTGAGAAAGAAATCTTACCTAAAATATCTGACTTAATATTTTTGTATGATCCCAACAGCAAAAACCTTACTATTTTAGAAGCAAATGTTTTTTTCTTTCCACCTCCTAGTCCACACCAACACAAACACATATCCAATCATCGGCCCTGGTGCCTGACTCTACTGGAGAATGGAAAATGCTTTTGTATTAAGTGTAATGTGGATTAAGTGTGCATTAGGTAAGTGTGTTTTTGTGTCGTTCAGAAGCAAACAGATGGAGAGATAGAGCGAGAGACACAGGGAGGTAAGAGGGAAAGTATGACTGTGTGTGCTTGTGTACAAGACCGCACTGAGCTGTATTACTGTCCTGCTATGACCCTCGCTCATACAGGAAGGAGCTGACAGAAGCAAGAGATTACTGAGCACACACACACACACACACACACACACACACAACGTCATGCTAAACACAACTTGCTGCTGTTTCAGTAAACATGATGGGGAGAAAAGATAATGCCTCACCTCTTAGTGTTAAAATTCCCACGTACAGACAGTTAATGTGTCATTTCTCAACTTAGGCAGTCTCTCACTTTTCCAGTGAATCATTGCATCATCTTTGTCCAATGACAGGTTCAGAATGTGGGTAATAAAAGGGACAGAGTTCAACCAAATAAACCCACACTCTGAGTGTATAGCATCTCCACTGGAGTCACTCAAGGTATCATTAAGGAGAGGTTGGTGTGACATGTGAGGCCCAGATTAAATCTCCATCGGCACCATCGCCTTCACCTTCACCTCGTCTCCAAACTTTATGACTGACCTTTAACAACTATGAAGGCTCAGCCCTTGGTGGCACAGCCTGGATTTATGGTTTGTCACTGCTGAGAGAGACATGAGCCCTCTACTTGCTCTCAGACCTGTGACGTCTGGGAATTGTAGTCCATGCTCAGTTGTTGAAAAAAGGTGCACTTGTTTTGAAACTATGCTTGAAGCCTGATTGTATCCATATAATAGAATAAGTATGTCTTAATGCATGCTCAGTGATGATCGGAGAAAGCCTTTAGGCCGAGGTGTGAGGGTTATGGGTAATGTAGTGAAAGCAATGATAGTAGAAGGTCCTACCACTCCATGATGATGAGCAGGCACTTCTTCCCATGGTGCATGTTCTCATACAGGCTGAGAATGCGAACAATGTACGGTCCTGCTGATACTCGCCAGTGAAGCTCCACCTCTCGCCTTGCCTTGGGACTGTCATAGAGAATCTGGGAGAGAGAGAGACAAGACGAGCAATGAATGGAAAATTATTTCAGAAAATTCAGATTGTTACAGGATTGATTGACTGATTTATACCATGTCTTCCCTGGAGGGCTCATGTGCTAACCTGAACCAAGCCACCGAGTCACTCTGTCCTTTAAAATACTCCCACTTCACAGCAACATCTTGGAAATTCAAACAGGTATCTGGCAGGACATTCAAAAGCGCCCCTGGCAAAGCATCCTTTCTGTCTTCACTGCTCCCTTCAGTCTAAGTTGACTCCACACACACAGTCCTAAAGACAGCTTGGGTACATGACACACACACACACACACACACACACACTCACACACACACACACACACACACACACACACACACACACACACACACACACACACACACAGAGCAGGTGGTGGACTTTGACATAGCACACGTCTTCCATCAGGGCGTATTTTGGGATCTGACGGTAATGTAGAGCTCTGCTGTTCACAAGGCCAGCCTGGTGGCAGCCAGGGCCGGAGTAGATAACGCAGTGATACTGACTGACACACTCATAAGTATTTACCAGTGGGTTTCATTCCGTGGGTGGAAATGAAGTGCACATTTCCCATTTCTTGTAAGCTACAGAATGAAATTGGGGAAGTCCGGTGCAGCTGTTCAGGACAGAAGTGACAGAAACGAATGTGCTTTTGTCAGATAACATAAAAAAGGAAGGCCGGCCGCGTGTTTCAAGGCAGGGTGGCCAAAGTGGAAGTTGAGGGATTCTGTTGGCTTGTTTGCCTGCTCTACTACACCTGCTAAGTCAGGGTAACCAACGATGGCTATCCTTATGACTTTAATCGAAGCAGAAGCCATTCCCTTCATTTCCTGTATTGAAAGAAAACGGACTATAACAAAAAATGACTGTTAGGATTAAATATAAGTCTAAAAACACTGAGGGGTAGAGAGTTCATCTTCTGATGGACTCATTTCTAATGCATTAATGCAAGGTGGCATTACGTCTGTCCTCTGCAGACACCATGGGGGCTAAAAGCACACCTGTCCTTGATCCCTCTCTAAACCAATCAACATCTTCATACTCCCCTGAACCTATCAGATCCCTTCCCCCAGCAGCTGTAACGGACACACTACAGACACTGAGACATCTGTATCACCAATCATCAATCTGTATCACTCCTTCAATTTCTCTGTATCTCAGACACACACACACACACACACACACACACACCTGCTGAACGTTAATATTCTATTAAATCTTAGAGGCTGTCAGAGCGCTGGCCTATCTGTCTAGATAAAAAGCCTGTTATCGTTACTTCTCCTTTACAACTCCTACCAATAAATCGTTGGTCATAAAGTCCACACTGAAGTTGATTCAACTAGGAAATGATACAGTAAATCAATGAGAGGTGATACGGGCCCTATTCTGATCTAGTGCGGTCTGAAAATTATGACTCTGATGTTTACATCACCCACATCGCCAGTCGCAGTTCTGCTTAGAGTTGCTATGAGTCCTTTTAGTATTATATTATACCTGCTTTATATAGCAATATTAATACAACATTACTAGAATCAATAATGGACCTCAAATGCCCTTATCTACCACCTACAATTATAGCAAATTAATAATTATATTGATCATGCTGATTGATATGTGTTGGTTTGCTACTGTCCCTATAGCTCATGTATCTGCTGCCTATCTGGAAAAAGTGTTTTTTTTAAAGTTTAGAACAAAAAGATTCAACTTTCTCATAATTCTCTTGTAGTTTTATACAATTTATACAGTGGAGCCTTTACAGGCCCCAAGGATCATAAAACACAACATAAAACTGACACTATAAACCTTCAACTCTGAGTGAGAAAAACACTGACTTGAATTGAGCAGTTACATAAGTTTTCCATGACGACAGAGGTATACCAGATGTATTACTATATTGTATTATATTGTATATGGTACAGAGTGTGCAGGAGTAATCTATAGAAAGATCCTCAACCACAAAAGATGAACTGCTTCATGAAGAGGAAGGTGAAATAACCCAACCCTTCTACTGCATTCATCACACCAGACCCCTTGCAGCCGCATTACCGCAGCACACTTCCACCATGCGACAATCCAAGCAGATAGAGCTTGAATTTGAAGCTTGAGAGTCAATGGATACTCATCAGCCCAGACCTCTCAGACTGATTAACTGCTGCCTTGACCGAGCCTGGGGTCTGAGCGCTGCTGTCACAGACAAGAGCTCCTCCATACGGTGTCTGAACAAACTGCCCGGAAGATGGGCCGCAAGCATGCCAAAGGGCTGACAACAGATCTGTACAGAAGCTGAAGGAGGAAAGTGAAGACGCGCAGACAAGTAGAGGGGAAGATTGTGACTATGAATGGAAAGCCTGTTGAGAGGGAGCCGCTGGCAGGCGCTCCAAGCCTGACTCTGAAATGGAAAATTCACCTGCCAAATATGAGCTTCTAATGGAACAATCAGTTAATGGGAAGCCTCAGGAGCGCCGCCGCGCAACACCGGGTTTCCCCAGGTCCTCGTTCTCCGGCAGCCAGGCCGAGTCCAAGTTGAGAGAATCCTGATGACTGCACTTGAATTACATTAACAGGCTGGCTTCCCTCCAGGTCTGCTGCAGATTGGATTAAACCAATACCTATCCATTACATTAAACGCTCAGAGCCGCACTTAATTAAGAAGCTAGTGAATTGGTCAACTCTACAACCCCCCACCCCCCCTCTCATTTCCTTTCTCTAGCTGCCTATTTGACTTGTGATTAAACACAAAGGGAAAGTCATAAATTAGCAGTGCCAAAAGTGTAAAAACATGGGCTGTATGAGGCCACTGCTAGGCAACTGTAGCTTTTAATCATACTCCATAAACAGTGTCCCTGGCTCCGGTACAATCCCAGATACAACCCAGCAAACACACAATCACCACTGAGACCACGCCAGTTAGGAGCTTCAGTAGAGAATGTAACTTGTTGAATTCATATTTTCTTCCAGTAATTGCACCATGTGTTTCATTTGGCATGATGTGTGTGTATGTGTGTGGGAGGGGGGTGTCCTCGCAGTCAAAGGTTACTTCAGGCTTCGTGTCCTTAAACAGGTTCTTCAGAGTAGAGGAGGTTCTATTTTACTGTCACGAGTGTTGAGTGTTGAGTGTGGTGGGTCTGGTTTGCCTCTGGCTGGGTCACCCTGGCCTGCTGCTGGTTTTGTCTGGCAGAGGGGGAGCCATGAACAGTCAGGCGGCAGGTAAAGGCTGTTATGGGTGCAGTCAGCATGTTACGTGACTGCACTGAAACATTTTCACAGCTTGACGCCCGTCCAGTGCCCAAGCAAGTACAATAGACAACACCCGTCTCTAAGCAGCCGACAGAAAGATTTCTAATACAACACACAGTTGCCATATTCACACAAATGCCACAATATTCACAGTTTTCTTATGAAATCTGTCCTTTCTATCAGTTTGCCGTTGACAAATGAATGCAGAAATTAGCCCAAATATTTTGGAAGTTTTTCAGCCACATAAGATTCATATTTTATCATCCTCTCAGCTGTCCTCTCCAAGCAGTGACAGCTTTTCTCTGAATTCATGATGCTATTAATCCTCCCATCCCTCTTGGACTCTCATCTTTTGTTTGTTCTCATTTTCTTCCGCCGTTTATCTTGTGTCCTCGTCTTCCATCCCTCCTTCCACTATGCCTGGGTCCACAACTCCGGTTGTGACACTACTGCTGCCTGGTTTGGCGACTTTGATCCAGTTGGATTACCGTAAGCCAGTAAATCTCTCTGCGCCTGTGGCCTAG
This sequence comes from Gephyroberyx darwinii, assembly GCA_900660455.1. Lineage (NCBI taxonomy): Eukaryota > Metazoa > Chordata > Actinopteri > Trachichthyiformes > Trachichthyidae > Gephyroberyx > Gephyroberyx darwinii. The sequence goes on from CABFOQ010037461.1 coordinate 40,443, forward strand.
TGGTGACAGGTGACAGCTTGACAGCCCATGTATGTGTGTCTATGCATATGAGTGTGTGTGTGTGTGTGGATATGCCAAAGTTTCCACGGCTGTTGGAATATGGTGTCACTCTCAAAATCCACGTGTCTCTCTGAAGCAACATAACATATCATAGCATATGGCTGGGTGATTGGGTGCATCTTAGCTTGCATCTGATGCTGTGATAGGCCCAGCTGGCCCTCCTTCCAGGAAGTCCAACTCCGGGTGCAGAGCACATTCAGCACTGCCCATGAGCCCAAAAGACAACATGCACGTGACAAATCCAACGTGAGCAGTAGTAGTCACGCATATGAGCATACCCTAGCATAGACATGCACACACACACATACATACACATACACCGGCCTGGACAGCTCAGTCAGTAGGGCATGAGACTCTCAGTCTCAGCGTCGTGGGTTTGAGCCCCACGTAGTGTCAACTGTAACTTATAAGTCGCTTTGGATAAAAGTGTCTGCTAAATGACTGTAATGTAATACACAGGATGAGCCCCAAGTATCATAGCACCCTCTCTTTAAGTGTAAAAAAGATTGTTGTTACTTCTGGCAAATGGCATGCTTAGCATGAGTATTGTGTGTGTGTGTGTGTATGCCTGTGACAGAAATCTGATAAGAGACTTCAATAAAGGTCAAAGTTCTTGAAGTCAGCCCAGTTTCCAAGTGTTTGACCTCAAACATAGGTCAAACAGTGACGGTTCAACCACCTCTAAAACATCATTAGAAACAGTGATGTGGTGTAAAACTGTGGGTAAGCTATGACCGTAAGGCATACCAGCACCAATATAGACACACGTCAACTAGACTATTTTGAGAAAGGCATTCATGCCTTATACCCCCGTCCTGTACCTCCATCATATCAGGTGTGTCAGCTGAGTTTACCCTCCACTACATCCCTTGTTATAACACATGTATACTCATGTCTGATGCTCGCTACCTTCAGTGCGCACTTCTCTCCACTCTTCTTATTGAAGCACTCCAGAACTTTGCCGTTGATGCCCAAACCCAGAACCTGACTGGAAATCTTATAATCGTCCGTCACGGCGTTGCGCTTTATCTCCAGTTTAGGATAAACGGGCATTGGGAAGAGCGTGGGCTCCGTGTCCGCGTCCTTTCTGTCCGTGGCAGCGGGAGCGTCCTGCTGTGTGGGGGGCTCTGCCGGGGAGTCGGGCTCTGGTTCAGCCATTGGCGCTTGGAGCGGGTTCTCCTTTCCTTTCCCATTTTGTAGCATGGTGACACCGGCTTGGTGTCCCCAAGAAAGGATGAGTAATTCACCACAGTAAAACGATGACTCCTACTGCCCTCCGGTAAAAGCAGAGACGACTCTTTGGTCACCGCCGTTACGCGGCGCGTCTGGCTGTCACGGACACAAAACCCCGTCGAGGACTAGAATACTACTATTCTACACACTAGAATAAACTACTTTGTAACTAACGATAACATAACGGACATTTGTTTAAGTTACAAAAAAAATCTATTCACCCAACATAAATGAGCGCCTTTTCTAGTGGCTCTCTCAACTTCACCGCTCAGATCTATTAGAGGAACTCACGCGGACATTTCATCATGTCTGAGTGACGCTAACAATAAGTAGTCCTGTCAAGCCTCTTCACTTTGTTGATTCTGGTGAACTCAGTTCCCGTTGATGTGGATTCGTCACTCTGCAGGGTCCTTGGGTTGCTTTCACATGGGCAGTCACTGTCAGGCTAGTGTAAGCGCCACCCTCCTCCAGTTAAGTCATATTTCTCAACAGTCCGTCTGTGGCCGCCTTAAAGGAGCAGCACAGATACTGGAGTCGGCTCAGTGTCCTTAGCAAGAGAGCTTTAATTGTGGGTTCGCAAAACTGATATTCTGATTCCTTGGCTGTAGAAAGCATTGATGAGAAGGGACCTGAAAAAACACAGTGGTAACTAGAAAGTACATTTCCTGTAGTAAATGTGAAGTGGGCTAGCTGCGTACAGCCGGAAGTATTGCCTACGCAGCTCTGTGGTTTGCTCTGTTTTTGCTATGCTGTCCTAGATCAGGGGTCCCCAACCACAGGGCCACCTGTTGCCGGACTGTGCAAGCGCCGGCTGTGCAAGCCCCACAGCAGAGGTAGAGGCCAAATAGTAAAAGCAGAAGTATCAAAAGCACTAAAAGCATATGTAATAAAATCAGAAGTAACAGTACTACTACCAGTGCTACTATTACTACTACTAGTAACATAACAACAAAACCTACTACTATAAATACTTGTACTACTAATACTACTGATAATACTACTACCACTTGTACTTGTAATACTCCTACTACTACTCCTACTACTACTGCTACTTGTACTACTACTACTATTACTGTTACTACTGCAACCATGAAAGCCTATGAATAC
>CABFOQ010037469.1:2236-16766 GCA_900660455.1 Gephyroberyx darwinii
GTCCAGCTCAGCGGCCTGTGACTGCTAGTTTGGGGGCGTGGCTATGTTTACATAGTATGTTACAGTTTCAGATCCTTCATGCATCCTTATACAGATTTTACAGCTGTCTTTATAGTGTTTTGGCATGATCACTTGTTTCTCATTTTCAGTGAGAAATAGGTGGCTGGGTTTGAACTCCTAATATGCCTCCAGATTCATTTTAACCAATGTTCCCTAGGCTTTAAAAGTCTTTTTTATTAATGGCGGCGTGAATAAATGGCTGCAACTTCACTTTATTATTATACTCTATCCATTTTTTTCATTAATCTATTTTAAAAGCTGAAAAAGCATGTTGTCCATGAGTATGAGACTCTCATCGCCAAAGGCACAGCACTGATACAACTCCAGTATCTGAAAAATTCTATATATAAACTGCTAAAATCCAAACAGGACAGAGGTGGCCAGCGTGTGCATCATCCCGTGCATTGAAGTGCTTGTGTTCAGTTCACAGGCTCTGAGTTTTTTCACTCAGCCGCAAAGGAATCAATTTGCGACCGGGAAAGTCCAGTGGCGCGTGACGGCGTGTCAAAGGAGATGACAAAGGCGAAGCACAATCAATTGGCATACAATACGCTGCCAATCAATGACTCCAACTGTCATTAGTGGATCAAGAAAGAAATCAATACATTATATGGGTCTGGGAAATGTTATGGTTCGATAACGTAACCGTGAAAATGCACATAAAAGCTTTCATTCAGAAAGTAGACAGAAAAAGAGTGGAGAAAGAGAGACAGAAACACCTTTAGATAGCTTTAAAAAATAACACACAGACAAAGACGCTCAGGCCTGGCCGGGGTTCGGCCGGCTCGCTGCAGCTCGTCTCCAACGTCTTCAGAAAGACGTTGTGTAGCAGCTGGATCTGGGTGAGGGTCGGCGTGAGTGGAATTGATTTCAGACTGAATTGTTTACTGCATCTCCTCGAAAGCTTTTGTGCAGGATGCCACTCAAACATGTAGAGGTATCTCAGTGATGCATACTTCACCAAATACTCAGTTAGGAAGAGAATCAAATGAAACGTTGATTCCAGGCGGGATCCGCTCGCTGTTTCCAGATCCTCGTTGGCTAATTACTGAGGCTAGCTAATCGCGGCTAACCCCTCCAGGCTCAGTACAGCTGATGGAGATAAGGCATTACATGAAATTCTATCTATACAACTCAGCAAATTGTATTATGATCTGTGAAGTTAGAATTCATCACAATATAAAACTTGAAATAGCTTCAGATGTCACCGAACTTCAATATTGGATTCCTGTCCAGTTTCTGACATGTTGTTTCCCACCACTCTCCCTGTCCTCCGTCCTGACAGGACATACGACTGTCTTCTGGATGACCCCTTCAAGCACGACTGGCCACAAATGCCTGAGCTTCCCGGCATCAACTACTCTATGGATGAACAGTGTCGATTTGACTTTGGAGTGGGCTATAAGATCTGCACTTCTGTGAGTATACCCACAAGCATCAATTAAATGCCACAGATACGAACCCTGTTACCGGAAAGAGATCGCTTAGTGAAACCCGGCGGAGAAGTTGCTAAACGGTGGAAGCTCAAGTGAAACTGAAATAAAGTGAAGTGAAATTTCAAAAAATACATTGAAATCCTATTCCTGACGTTATGGGATGATAGGTGAAATTTAATAAATGACTGCAGATGTAAAAGGCAGCAGATGTTGACAGCAATCAACGACTGGCTTTAAGACATCGGCAGGCGGCGGTGTGTACTTCAAACAGGCATGTGCTAATTCAGAGATATCACAGCTGCTGGCTCTGCAGCACGGAGGACAGATGGCTTGGTGAAGAATATTCAGCCACCAGTCATATAAACATAAGCTGAATATGACGAGACCGTCTTCCTGGGTGGCTTCAGTGATCTGTGTGACCTCTATCGACCAACCGGGCAACTTGTAGGGATCAAGAACCTCCTCCCTCCCACCCCCATTGAGCTACGGTGGCCTGTGATTTACTCAAATAATCAAATAAATTGAAACAAGTAAGCTAACTGATAAGGGACCCAACAGAAACATCTAGTGAAGACGTGATCAATCGTGATGCTCCAGAGTACAGGCCCGTTTTAAAACCCAGAAATTGCAGCAGAGCATCAAAGCCCTGCAGATATATGAGGGTCATTTTGTGCTAAGGGGCAGTAAAAACCTTACTTATTGCTTATTGTTAGCCAGGACTGTTGCTTTCCTTTATTTACCCTTAAGAAGCTGGAACTCACTCAGTCGATTTGGCCGAGCACAGACACGTTGGCAGAATCGGGTCTAGCCAATTCAGCAGCGTTGCTATCTTGCTATCACATCCATTCATCTAAAACTGGAACCGTGTTCACATGCTTTCCTCCCTCAGCATAAAGACATGGAGGTCTTTGGAGACTTCTGTTTCTCCAATTCAACTCCAGAGAAACATGATGTTGATCTCTCTGTCATCACATCTGAAACGAGTGTCACTGAGCTCCATGAGATCAGAGAAAGACTTTGATAAAACATCACACTGAGTTTTCTTTAAGCACAGTTTTCACATCCTGCTAGATGTTTCCATTGAAGCCGTGGAGGCAGCAGCTGATTACCATCATATAGGTCACATGTTAGCATCGTCACAAGAATGTATTCTCTCTGTTATCTCCTCCTTGCTCCATAAAATCATACAAAATTGAGATCATCCCTTTTTCTTTAGAGATGAAGAATGAGACTCTGAGCTGAAGGTTTTTCCTCTCTCCTCCAGCCTCCCTTGATCCTGAAGCATGATTGGATTCCTCAAAGCTTATTGTGTAGCATGTTCACACTTCCACTCCTATAACCTAAAAGAGTGGATTTTTTTTCAGCGTTGCCATGGTTACCAGTCACGTTTTCCATCACGCCAACAGTAGAACTTTAACCCAGGATAGACGCAACTGCATGTCTTTTCAAAATGTTGGAAATACAGGTTCCATTTTAAAATAACAGTCAAGGATATAACCCACAATTTTGAATTGAGCATAACTGCCTGCAGTGTGAACACAGCCTCGCATCGTTACGATGACGATTAATGTTGTAACGACAGCAAATAATGATACTGTCTAAACACACAAGCCTGGTCACTTGTAAATGAATGTGGATGCTCAGCCTGAAACATCAGATATGAAAAACTAATTGGATTAGCCGGCTAACTGAACGTGGCAGTTTAGGCCGCGGCACCTGGAGCCTCGGAAACGCTGCAGCAGTGTGAGCAGTCTGCAACGCCAAGGGGGATTTTCCAGGTCAATAAGACCCCAACGTTTAAACCCAACACTGCAGCGCTGTTGCGGCGGAGATGGTCTTGTCCTGTGTTTGATTATCACACTATGTGATGAAGAGCTTTCCATCCCAGTCGGGTTCTCAGTGTGATTTTCTGGTTCATAGTTTAGCTTATTTTACATCTGATGAAGTGATTGGGCAAAAGTCCATTAATAACATCATCAGAAATACAAAACGCTTGGTGCCATCACTCCATTTATTCCTCTGCATGTTGGGAAATTGACTCATAATGATCCTCTGCTGTCAAACAATAATACATTTCAGTTTCAATACGCTTCTATTATGTTTCAAAGTGTCATCAGTTTCTATAGGAGCGTGAGAATGTCTCACCACCTCTTCTTTTAAAACACGTGTCTTGAGTGTGATGTGTCGAAATTGCATGCAGATGTGGCTCCACAGAGTTTCTTTCAACGGGTTTTTTCAATGGCCGTCGGACGCTCATCCAATTCCTTCATGCCGCGCTAAACTCATGAATCAGTTCTAATGAACCGGATGCAGGGTCTGTGCGATGGCATGCACTTACCATTGTGTCAAATGAATAAACGCTAAAGTCTATGGAAACCGCTAGTTAGCGAGCACATCCTCTCTGACGTGTGAAACAGCTGCTAATCGGCTGCTAATCAGTGGGAAGGTGGCTGAAATTGTAACAATACCTTATGATGGTAAATGGCCTCTGATTAAAGTTTTGTATACATAAATATCTGTTTTTTTTACTCTCTATCACTGGTTGGTGTAACAACAGTGATGCAACCTATTGCCAGTTCATGAAAGCACCCGGCCTCTGGTAGGTCTTTCCCAGGAAAAGCCCTCTGGCGCACAGGAAGTGATGCAAACCAACTCGTCTTTACTCTCGCTAGCTGCTAAACCACATTGTTAGAGCATTAACTCTAACTAGCGAACAGCGCGTTAACTGTGTAGTTCGCAACAACAAGCGGATCAGATTAACGGTACATTTATCAATTACAGCATAAGCTCGTAAACTAAATGAATTGGCGTCGGTGTCGTTGTCAAGGCAGAACCAATTAACTGAGTACATTGCAAAACCTGGATGCATTGAAGATCATACATTGATGATCTCTGACAGAGTATTTTTGGAGTATTTTTTCTTTAACAATATATTTGTGCGACAAAGTACAGATGTGTTTGGGCGGCTGAGTCCAGGTAATTGCTTCATTTCCATCTGCAAACTAGAAGTTCCACCGCCGTGCAGTGGGATCAGGTGAGAGAGGAGGCAGAGCTGCAGCCACGTTAATCTCACTGTTCACAATTCAGATGCTGAACAATTCGTTTTCCCCCTCAGATCCTAATGAATGACACACTCAGGGAAACCTGCTGTGAACCAGTGGTGCTGATCTAGCCGTATTGGAAACCGACACAAAAGGAGTCACTACTTTCCACTGTTCGTCTGAATTGTTGGTATGGGAGCAATTCAATGTGCAGATGGGAGATACAAGACATTTGTAATGAAGATGAAGATGAGGGGAAACTAGGTTATAATATAACAAAAATACAATAGTTACAGATACATCTTCATAATCGAGAGAACTCTTATCATGACAGATTTTATTTATCATACATCTATATCACGAGTAATCTGGTGAAATAGTAGAAATAAAACAAGAACCCCAAAAACACTGCTTCTTTAAACTTAGTAGTAGTAGTAGTAGTAGTAGTAGTAGTAGTAATAGTAATAAGATAAAACAAGATATATATAAAATATAAGCTAAACCCCAGAATCCCCCCCGGGGATCAATAAAGTACTGATCTATCTAAAGTAGTGTTTCAGTGTTTCAGTGTTTCAGTGTTCAGTGAAGGAGGGGGAGAGTATGGATTACATGTATGGATTCAGCAATAACTAATAATCGATGTGCTCCTGCTGCTGTTGGGTTCTACGATCCTTCCCCGGCGTTCTACTCGGAACCACAGCAGCTTCACCCTGAACGAGCCGCAGTGAAGTACCTTACGAGGCGAGAGCACAGGAAGACAGAGAAAAGACAGAAATGACCCAATCTCCAAGATATACCTCAAACGGCTCAAACGAGACAGAGAAACTCGATCGTAGCTCACGAAGCCTCCCGGAGTTAACCGTTGTCCCTATCTGGCCAATTTATGAGTCAATTTTCTCAAGCCGGTCTGATAAAGCACCGCAATCCTCATAACACATCCGACCGGCCTTCCCAGCAGGAGGCTTTCCCCGAGAAAACCCGTTCAGCCCAATCAGCTTCCGGTAGCTTCTGATAGTGAACGAACAGCAACCCGTCAACAGCGTTTGAGCCTGCAGGGCGTCTCGTTCCTCGGTGTCAGCTCTCAGTTAGGTACAGAACATTTATATACCCGTTCGATGAGTCTACTTCTACCATGAGGCATGAGGGAAGCAGTTTGAAAGGCTCGTCATCTTCAATACCGGGCCGTAATCAAACCTATCTGTAGTGAAGTGTTTTGTTTTTTTGTTCAGTTCCTGAAAAATGGTTAATATTAAGTACAAAATACGTCTGAATATATAAAAAGCAACATTTTGGAAGGTTTTTTAAAAGATCGACACTATCCGCCCCACAGGGAACAAGCACATTTCTTTAAACCCAACCATCAGTTCTTACAGTACCACGTTCATAACAGCTTCATAACAGCTGTATGGCACATTCATTCATACTGTTGTAATACCTCATATGCTTGGTGTTCATGTAATAACCTAAAATCATTTGTGATACAGTGGTGGAAGAATGTATACAGTTTTTAAGCAGAAATTTCAAAATAAGAGTCCTGGAAATGTGCCTTTCAGACTGAAGAGCGCGTGAACGCTGTGTGCTGTGAAGCTATTTGTGAGATGCTGTACACTTCTGTTCATATGTGCCACCTCTTTCAATTACCCACCTCACCATGGGCTTTTCACCTTTTCTGTATTTCAGTTTCGCACATTGGACCCGTGTAAACAGCTGTGGTGCAGTCACCCAGACAACCCTTACTTCTGCAAAACCAGGAAGGGGCCGCCTCTCGATGGGACCGAGTGTTCGCCTGGGAAAGTGAGTTTCCTCCGTCCATACCCTGTCTGTTGTTGTCTGTATTATCATTGACTATGGAGTCCCTTACGTTTCCTCTCTCCTCTACTGACTCTTTGTAGTGGTGCTACAAAGGTCACTGCATGTGGAAAAACCCCAACCAGGTGAGGCAGGATGGCGCCTGGGGCTCCTGGAGCAAATATGGCTCCTGCTCGCGCTCCTGTGGAACTGGGGTTCGCTTCCGGACGCGCCAGTGCAACAACCCAGCGTGAGAAATCGACATTAATCAAATAATGACTTGGCTCAGTGAAGCAGCATGAATGACCGGTGACACTGATGGGAGAGATAATGAAGGTTAATGATGCCAATTGGCAACGCTGATGGGAGATCACTGGGTGAGACCAATAGAGCAGTTTGATGTCAGCCAGCCACTGTTGCCCACAGTGGATGTGGTGGATATGAGGATAGGACTGGCCTTAAGAGCTGCTAACCAAACAGAGAGTCTGGTAGTTGACAGAAGTCTTGAAATAACACACAGAACATTGATGGGTTGAAACACACAAATATATTATATACAGATATATTGGAGAGAAATACCTCGTCACAGGTCCTACAGAAAGTCAAAATCTCTCTCTCCCTGAAAGTCGACTCACTACAATCTTTCTAGTTTCTTTGGAGAGAGAGAAGTCTCTCATGATTGGTTCTCCATGCTAAGACCACATGGTTCATCCTATGGACTATCTCCCTACAGTAGTGGTCTGGTCAAGATCACATTTCTGACTTCCTTGAAAGGCCTCACTAGCTGGTTCTACTATACTATACTGTTCGACTATACTTAGACATGAAACATGTGTGCAGCGAACATGTACCTGTCACAGGGGACAGCATGGTATCAATACAACAGTCACAAAAAAATATTAATAAATGATGAATGATAAATTCTAGCACTCTGCGCTAATTTACTTTCACACAGTCTAGGCTTCAATGGAGAGTTTTAGTGTCCCATGATGGTCTAAATGCTGTTTCCGAGGCTTTCCCCTCTGACAAGAATGAGATTGTGGAGAAACGTGGGAATCCTTCTGAATTTGTAGATTTTTTGGCATGAAAATGGTCAAATTTAAACCTACAGAACATCTGCACCAAATATCAGCTGGTTCAGTGCAAAGCTGGAAGCTGTAGTGAATCCTTTCGATGGCACAAACCCAGTTCCTGTAGTTTGTTTCCAGGCCTTGTTATATTTCAATCACAACATAAGCTGCTTAATGTCTTAATGTCTTAGCGTCTCTTGGACTTTCACAGCATGATGTTTTTCATCACTCTTTCATTCCTCAGAAGTGCTTATTGTTTGGTCCATTCATTTGTTGTGACATTTTGAATTTGCTCCATGTGCTCAAGGCCCTCCACTGGTGGCCAGGACTGCCCAGGAGTGAATTACGAGTATCAGCTCTGCAACACCGACGACTGCCCCAAGCACTTCGAAGATTTCCGAGCCCAGCAGTGCCAGCTCCGCAACTCCCACTTCGAGTTCCAGAGCACCAAGCACCACTGGCTACCCTACGAGCATCCCGACGGTAAGCCGGGAAAAAGCCAACAGATTGCTTTTGTCCTTTTTGCAGTTTTGGTCCCTCTGCTATTTGAGGCCAGCGAAGGAACGATGAAAGCGTTTCTGCAGTCTCACAGCCAGAGCTGAAGGAAGGCAATGCTGCTGGGCTGTGACTCTAAACTGGGATGTTTCAACACACTGACCACGTTGCTATTGTGAAAGAAAGTGTGTGTGTGTGTGTGTTCCTGATGATTGCGTAAGTCTATCTCTTGCTTTTTCTGCCATCTCTGTGCTTTCACGGTTTTATGTAGAGTTCAGTTTGAAACCGTCCAAGCATGCAATTTGCACTTTCTGCAAATTAAAACAGGTATTCCCTTTTAATCTGTACCTGTCATTTATCAGCCACCGTCTTCATCTGGCTTTGCAGCATGGAGCTGTTTGCCACATATTGCACCTGAATGGGTCCGCGGTCTCGAAGTCAGTCATGTATAAAAGCAATGGCAAAGCCTGCTGTGACAGTGCAGAGAGGCAGGGCAGTAAAGTGGCAGCCCATTGTTCTGCAGAAGGCACAGAGCTTGACAGCTCAGCACAATGCAGCGTTATACTTTGACACCGAGGTGGAAGATAGAAAAACCCACATGACATTACGGAGAGAGTTGGCAATAAAGTGGTGAGACGGTTCTGGAAGGATCAGGCCTTGACAAGTCAGGACGGCGTCACATGTTGGCACTGAGGTGGAAGAGACAGAGGTTATTTCAGATGAACTCCAGCTTACAGCACATTCATCACAACTACATCCCACATGTGTGAGGATGAATTCAGTCCTCGTGCTGTCCACTTCCACACTTCGGTAACACAGATTAAGTACTATTCATAGGGAAAATGGAGGAAGAGTTCAATGGTGCCTGGTACTTTTTCCAAGAAAGAACCGTTAAATGATGTAGTAGTTCTGTAGAAATGGAAGAGGTCGGTTTGGTGGAAAGAAATTAACAGTTACACAACTCCTTTCTAAGAAATTACAGACCCGGAAAAGTAAGGGTTACCGCAGAAAATATAAAGATTAAAGTCATCCTGACAATTGGCACTTTTAAATGAAAATCATGCCTTGCAAGCAAATTAAAACTGAATAAGCTGCTGTGTTATAGAGAGAAGACAGAGTGAAAGTTTATTCTAGTGTGTTGTTCTTTTTTCTACCATGTGACCGATGTTACAGGACACGTATTTTATCAGTAAAAACACACTTTTTGGTCCAATAATTGATTCTATTATCTAATAAACCCTTTAAAGCTCTGAATGAACGTCAATAATTTATGAAAATCTCTCAAAATGTGTCGGTTTTTCCATGTTGGGTCCTTAATATTTACTTTCCAATAATCGATGGTCTTGTTTTAGCCAACAAGAGATGCCACTTGTACTGCCAGTCCAAGGAGACGGGAGACGTGGCTTACATGAAGCAGCTGGTGCATGATGGGACGCGGTGCTCGTACAAGGACGCCTACAGCATCTGTGTTCGTGGTGAATGTGTGGTAAGGACTCAATGTTTGAAGTGGCACTGTGCAACTTGCAATTTGGCGGCCCCTAGTGGCAGCAGGGGATAACCGAATTTGTTTTTTACAGTTTTGAAGGACTTCATTACCCATAAATCATGTAACGTGATGTCAGTAAACTGGACACGTCTTAGTGGCTGGCGGGGGTGGTGGAAAAAATGGCTCAACGGTCGTTAGTGAGTGCAACTTTCTGCTGTTTAGGAAAAAGTTTGGCATTTCGCTCTTAGGTTTCTGTTGGTAACTGTGCTGAGATTTCCCAGTGACCATCTCTGACAGCTGAAATGAATTTGGTTCAAGAGGGTGAAACAGAGTCTCAATTAGGGAGAAGTGATGCTCTTTCCTGGTTCAGCCCCAATGTGTGATTCAGACTGATGAGGCTGATGGGGGTATGTTCTCATTTAAAAAGCTTTAAGCCTGAGAACTGCTCACACAACAGAATGGGAGGTAAGAACTGAGGCTTTTCCAAAGATCATGAAAGTGTCTCTTATCTTGGTTTCAACAACAAACACCCGCAAATCCCCCTCGTAGATTTAGAAACATCTAGAGGGTCGGCTTTCCATCACTGCTTGTCGCCCATATTACGATGTCCCCCGGTGGAAAGGCATCTCGGCTCACATCAACTCGTTTGTTTTTTCGGTTTCTAGAAAGTCGGCTGTGACAAAGAAATCGGCTCGAACAAAGTTGAGGACAGATGTGGGGTTTGCGGCGGGGACAACTCACACTGCCGCACAGTTAAAGGGACGTTCACCCGCACACCGAAGAAACCCGGTAAGGAACGCATGACACCGGTACTAACACCGTTTACACAAGTAAGATATCTAACTTTAATAGAAATGTTCACTAAAATATATTTTTCTCACAATTCAGTCCATATATTCCTTTAAAACAGACTGAGAGCGTTTGACAACAGTAACTATGAGCCTTAAACTGCTAGTTAATGATGAATTAAATAACAGTAACAACAATAATAAGTTAATATTATAAATATTTAGTAGTAAATCAATAGTTATGATCTTTGTTTAGCTGTTGATTGGCTCTAGTTTGTCTTCTTTAAATGCTCCTCACTAATAAAGTCTCATTTCTACAGAAGAATAGCTGTGACACCGTAACCAAAGCCAAAACTGTGAATGTCAGTAGAACTTAGGTCATTTTTTCACGTGAATTTGAGTCAAAAACTAGAAAAAAACAGAAATCTTGCCTGAGGTGTTTCCAGTGTCTACTTGATGCACCGAGGAGAAGGACGGCTGAGGTGCAGCTGGACTGAAAGAGAGAATCTAACCACCGAGGATTTCCTCAAATGACAAATGTTAGTGGATCAGTGGAAAGCCACTCGACTCAGTAAAACAGGGTGTTAGTGTATCGTGGAGGCAGAAGGAGCAACTCTGAACACGTTAACCCAAACTGCCTCAGATGAAAGAAACAGAAGAAACAGAACAGACGTTTTAATGCTTTATTGTGAAATAGAGGAGGATAGCGGTATGCTAGCTGTCGTGGCAATTTAAAGTCAATTGCACGTCGTCTAGTTGGTGAGAGCAGCTCAATAAAGCTACAACACAATAAATGTCTCAGAGGCCTTTAATGCTTGCAAGCAGGCACAACGCCTCTCGCAACCAAGAGGGTTGTTCGGGGTAGAGAGCAAGAGCAGGTTACATCAGTCAAGCTTTCTATCGTTTTAAGCCGCATGACTGAAACTATGTCTTCACACACACACACATAGTTCAAGGCAGTTTAACGAAGGCAAAGGAGTGAAGCGGTGCACAGACACCTGGCAGAAAAAGGGAGTACTTTCTATCATAATTGGGACATTTGGCTCTAACTCCCTCCGACTCGTCCTTCGCTGCCAGGAGCTGCTTGTCTTGACATTTACAGCAAAACCGTCTTTCATAACAACAGTTGTATTAAACTTTCAGCTAGAACAAGAGAAAAGAGCAGGTTTCCACTGACTGTGACTATACTCATGCATTTTATAAGCACACTTACATTATTATTTTCCATGAAACGGTTCAACGGTTACAGCAGGGTTCATTTAGAGTTAGCAATTAGTAATTAGCAGAGAAACAGCCTAGCACCTCCGTTGTCTTGCCTCACTCAGCCAGGAGTATTAAAGCGTTATGAAAGTCCGTATTGACCGGAGTCATAAGTTCATTAACGATTTGTGTTCAGCTTTAATTGAACTTCAAGCTGCTTCGTCCAGGTTGTTATCTCTCCGCTGCAGCCACACCGGTGTGTGTTCAGTCGACAGGGTAAATGGATGTGGACACACACACACACACACACACACACAGGGGACAGGGCTTGCTTCACTGACAGTCAATTCTATTTTACTCGCCGCCACAAAACTCATCAAGCTCAACAATGTTTTTGTTTTTTTTGCAGAGTTTTCAGTTTGCGGTGATTTCTTTTTTGGCAAATGTGTCTTAACATTAACTGTCAGCATGAATGGATGAGAGAATAACTAAAAGAACGGTGTTGAATTACACCTGGCAGCGGTTTCATGACACCTTCTCACATCCAGACTGATCCAGAGCAACATGAATAACGCACCAACATGTTTTAATACGTCCATGTCTACCCTGGAGGTGTTATCAAACCGCTGCAGGATATACTGTGTTCAAATTGTGATTGACCCTCTGTGGTAACGTCTGGCTGTCCCTTACTGTCTTTAACAACCACTCACCTTTTTTAACAGGAAAACAGTTAAGCAAGAGATGCCAAAAAGAAATGCCTTTGTTGGAAAACACAATATGCAAGTATCCGGCGTTACCGAATCCCTCACGGCCCGCTTCTTGTAGCGTCTTCTGTTTCATTGACTGCTTGTAGTGTTAGAGGATCAGCAGATGAATGACTAACACTGTCGAGTGACAACATGAGTGACAACAACTGTTCCGCTTTCCATTTCCTGTCGCCGCCGAATCGTCCCGGCAGGTCCGTCCGAACGCAGCTGTCACTGGTTCATTAGCCGACCGGCCTCGCCTCCTGTCTAAGTATTCCTGATGCGTATTCCTGATAGTTGTCACTGAATGTGAAACTGCTAGCTGTAAAAATGACCTTTGCCCATAAGAAAGGCAGGTTTAACGCGCCTGCGGGCCTTTGGAGAACGTCAGCCTGATCATTTAGCATCTGATCGATAAAGTTCTCAACCCACCCCGAGGGCTTTTAGACACCTAGCTTGTGTGCAGCATTTCCATCCTTCACTCCATCCCAAAATGCCATCCGCTCTGATGTGTCATCAAACTGTAATTCCTTCCAAACCAGCTGGTGGTTAAAAGATTGGTCTGCTGTCATACGATGTTCCCTCCGAGGGGTTTATTTTTCCAGAGTTCGATTGCAATTTTGTGGCGAGCATCCAGCGTGCTCTCACCTGCTGTAACCTTACGTGAGCTCAGTGACAGCATGCTGGTTGCGTTCACAATCAGTTCAGGGACTCCGGTGCTTTTGCAACAGGTGTCTGACAGTGTTGTGGCTGCCTGTCAAACCTAATGGCGAGTAATTACGGTGCTGCAGTACAGTTCTGATGATTGGCAAGTGCCACTCTGCCAATAGTTTGCTTCCTAATGCAAATCCCTCCTGGTCCCCCCCGCTACGCACATTAAACACGCCTGTAGGTGAGGTTGCTGCGGAGGATCAGCGAGTCGACGAGAGCGGAAAGCAAAAAACTAACTAACTGATTCGTTCCATTTTCAAGGGAAGACGAGAGGAGCCTTCTCCTTGCCCAAAGGAGCCCGAAATGTGTTTTTGAATGAAACGGAAGATTCTAGAAATGTACTTGGTGAGTCACGGAGGGTTTGCAGGGGCTGGACATCCCTGGCAGAAGGCGACTTTGCTGCCCCAGTCTGCCCTGATTGAAATATGGCTGAAGGCTCTGTCATTCACACCTAGCATACATGGACAGGATCACATTCTTCACAACATATTGTATTATGATTGCACAATGTTACACGGCTAAAGGTGAATCTGAATGAAGAGCCAACATGTTTCAATGAAGCTGTTTCCTGTAGGCCTCTCTGGCGAGGTGGAAACCTTTCCATCTCTGTAGAGCAAAGTGGGTAAACTTCTGGAGCACGAGCGATGTCCACCTCTGCAAACGCCAAACGATGTGTCCATGTTTGACCTAACCTAACTAACCTATCCCTGTGTTATCTTTCCTAACCCTTTTATGCTTCTGCTGACGCTACGCACGTGCAAAGGTTACCTTAAGATGTTTCTCATTCCCCCCGGAGCTAGACATGTGATCATCCAAGAACATGAGGCCTCCCCTCAAATTCTTGGTAAGTGTGACTTGGTATTTAGTATCCATGCATGGATGTCTTATCACTCCTCATCACTGTCCTCCTCATCTTCAGCACATATCATAGATTATATCATGTATTACTTGCCAGCTAACAGGCTTAGACTCAGAGTTCTCTCTCGACAGCAGCTTCTCAGACTCAGGATTACACATGAGTGGTGCAGGGATGACGTATTCTTGTAGCCAACCCAGAAGTTAGCATCTCCCTGGTTCCCTCGACAAAAAGCCAATGGGATTTTGGATTATTGCAGAAAATAAACTCTGTGGTAACAAAAGTTTATGATACTGACACGTTTTGTTCAGCAAGATAATCTTCACAAATGAACACCACTGTTATGATTTTTGAAGCGTAAATGCAATCTCCAGAAGTAAAAAGCTAACGTTAGGCTATCAACGACCTACACCACGGTCACATGACTTCAACATCACCACCACTAAAAATACTATAAACTGATAAATCTACAAGTTGGAAAGTTTGAGTCAGAATAGTTTGGAAGAGTAGAAACACAACTAGAGGCTGTAAAGGCGGACTAGTGAGGAGATGAGTTACCGTGTTCGGCGTGATGCGTTCAATGTCCCCGACAACCTCTGTAGTCTCATTTAGCCACTTGTTAGCAACCGCCTTTTTTAAGACACGTAAAAGCTTCAACATTCACCAGTGGAGTATTTACTGACGTATTTTATCTCGTAGAACAAAACGTGAAAACCTCTTAAGCTTGTGTTAACCACAGACCTTATTTCAGGCATCTAACCAAAAACCCATTCAAAAAACCCATTGACTTCGAGACGAGGGAACTGGAAGTTCAAAAATGCTAACTCTCTTCCAGGTTTTAGGACTCGTTCCT
>CABFOQ010037473.1:4415-22932 GCA_900660455.1 Gephyroberyx darwinii
CGTGTGCTGCGGCTCTTTAAATCTGCAGACTAGTTGCATGGCTGACTGAACAGGGGGAGATGACACAGCACAAGCTCTGCAGTCTCCTGGGGTAGCTCTTTTATTCCACGGCACAACATACCACACACACTTCTCGGCTCTCCCTGCCTTTTTCTCTCACACATTCTCTTTGTCTCACACACACACATAAACATACACATACACAAACTTTCACTTTGTTTCTTAAGTTGTCATATTACACATCCTCACACATAGATTCTCTCTCTCGCTCTCTCTCTCTGTGTGTCTCTCTCTCTCTCTCATACACACACACACACACACACACACACAGTGTACATTGCAGGATATTATAATGTCTGCAGTCTGATCTTTTAATGCTACATGCACTCTCTAATTTTGCAGATTAGGAGGAAATTCACAGTACATCACACTCGGCTCCCATCCACAACTCCACAAACAGTGAAAGTCTTGCTGATCTGGCAGTGTGAGCATCTATTATGCCTGCCAGTGGAGTGGGAAAAGTGAGCTGAGTTACTTCTCTTGTAGAAATACTAGCCTTTGTCCAGATCAAACTTGATTTGGTTTGATTTGTGTTGTCTGTTTTGCTGGCAAGCAAAAGACTTTGGGGCAGCAGGGTAATGAGTAGTGAGTAGGGAGACCGTCATTGAACTAAAGTCTCTCCTGTGTCTGCAAGCATCTTCCCTGCTGAGGTGTTCTTGAGCAAAGCATTGAATCCCTAAAGGTTCCTGGACTGCTGTTCTGCAGCTGACCCTCTCTGACTTGAGAATTTCCCTACAGGGATCAATAAAGTATCATACTATTATTGTCATTATTAAAGACTTGAAAGGGGACGCGCCCCACAGGAAGCTGGCCTTTATTCAAATGGTAGCTGAAGCTGTGCAATCCTTTGCTCTCAGTTGCTCTCAGCCACAGCTTCCATCTGCTGATGTATGATGACAGCCATTTTATATCCCTCCTACTGAACATTTGGTTCAATTCAATGAGGACACAAAATGACTTCAAGTGATTTGATTTACCTAGCCCCTATCCAGTTGCAGACCTGCACCAAAATATACTGAGGGGCCAGATAGTTGTGTTTTTGTTTCGCTCTATGTTGGTTTGTTTGTTATTATTGCATGTTTATTATAATTCCAACGGTAAAGTCAAGTCATGCCATTTTTGACAGAAAATCAGGAGGAGGACGAAAAGACTACAATGGCTACCACTGTAACTAAAGTCTCAAACCCATGCAGTTTTTATTGTAGGAGTCTCAGCACAACTGGGGACTCATAACTCTTTATGGCCAATGGCATCATTTCTAGAGTTCTTATCAGGACATGTCAAACTCTGTTTCTCTTTTCCAGCTCCTTCTTTTTCACTGCTTAGAGAAAGAATGAAAAGGAGAATTAAAAATAGGCACACCAGTAGTTAAATATGATAGCATGCTGCATTACACAGTTTCCATATGTTCAATAACAGTTAAATACTTGTTTCATGATTTTACCCTAAAGGTATTTGCAACAACAGCACACAAAAAAACAACATACCACAATGTGTTTTCTCTCACCAGATGCTTTTGTTTATGTCTCCACAATATGATATTAATTAGAAAAACAATGATGCAAGAGAATGTTTTATTGTCTAGCTGACAGACTGTCTGGAAGGGTGGCTGGCTGTTTGGCTTTCTAATTCATATACTCATTCCTGACTGGCTGCCAGCATGACTGACTAGCTTGTAAGGAGGCAGGTTGGTCACTGATGCCAATCAGCCAGACTGACTGACTGGCTAGCTTGATTGACTGACCGCCTGGCTGCAGAGGTGTCAATGCAGCAACAGCTAAGATATTGCAAAGTCACGAACCAGCAAAAAAATCAATAGCCAGTGCATGACATTTAAATAAAAATAAGCTTTTTTTCACAACCATGGGTTGCTTTCTCTCAAGCCGTATCCATAAAATTGAAAACTGAAAACATAACAGTAGTAATGTAAAAGTAATGTAATGTAAAATGGCCATTAAAAAGAGGCAGCATAAGAGAATTGTGTTATAGCATATAAGCAAAGCATTGCAGCATCTGGTGGGGACCACAAACCCAGGACCTCATGCTCCCAAGCAATGATGCTACCACTGTGCTGACAAGGATATCTCCTTGAGTAGAAGGCCCTTCCAGGTTTGCTACAGTATATCAGACCTACGAGAGACAACTAGAGACGTAACTAGAGTACACACGAGTTTTCCTCTGCTTTTATATTTTCAGGTTGACCAATGTAAATTGTTCAATGAGTAATTATCACCAAACGTTCTGAAGCAAAATTACAGAATGATACCCTTATTATTCTGGACATATATCCATTATTGCAGTCTTTAAGTCCTTAACACCTTCGGCAAACCATGAACAATATTTCTCAAAAGCTGTCCATAAATGTGAACTAGCATGAAACAAGTTTTGTGAGACAATCATGGGGCCAGAAGTTGTAAGAAACCAACTTCAGGCCAACCTTTCTGGCTCTGCCACTTCCTCATCATACAGAGAAAAGTTCACAACTGTCATTGCTTAACAGATGCACATTGCTGGCTGGTGGCTGGCTGGTGGCTGGCAGTGAGAGACAGGCATTGTGACAAACAGCTAGCTGGGTAGTTCAATACAGGAGACATATTGATCAAAAGTGGGAGTCTGAAAATCAGTTTCTTTCCCCAGACCTGGATGCCAAGAGTCAGAAACTTTAAACAACATCTCTTTGCTGTGGAAGGCTTTCGATCAATGTGTCAGCATTCTCAGAAATTTAGCTTGCCCAAGACAGTTTGTTCATTCATTTTTTTTCCAAGGGGAAGGATGTGGGAGGTTTGGCAGGAATGGCTGTACTAAGTCGTTGCTGTCTTGCTCCCATCTGGTCAATAAAGCTTATTGAAATCTTTTGGAGTGGAACACGCTGGCCTTGTTGTACAGAGTTCTTCTGCTAGCTTGGCTGTGAGTCTGCCTGCCATCCACCACTATTGACTTATTAAAACTAAGCAGACTACGAAGTAAGGCAGTAGAGCTGGCTAATAGGAGAATAAGTGAAGGAGAGGGAATGTTGATCTATCTGTTTTTGTGTGCAAACAGCAAATGCAGAGAGAGAGAGAGAGAGAGAGAGAGAGAGAGAGAGAAAAAAAAACAGGGAATGGCACAGAAAGAGAGACAGAGAGAGTTCACAGGAGTGAGATTCCACAGATTCAATTCCAAAGCAATATCTCTGCATGTGAAGCTAGATCAATTCAGCCTTTCTGCAACTGTACAGTTAGTTCATTGCCTACTGCTGAGATATTGACTCCCCACAGACTTGCAGACGAAATGATCATTTCTAAAGGCGCCTTATAATTTACTTGGGGTTTTTGCATCTCTGCAAGGCTCTAAAGCTGATATGCATCATCACCATTGCCCAAGAGGGAAAGTAGCGGAAGATCATCAGAATATTGGAAAGAAGATAAAAGCACTGAACATTCGCTATTGCTCTCTCCTGACTCAACACATAGAGCACAGTTTCAAAAATGCTTTGCAGAATTCAAAGCGAGAAATGTTGTTGCCCTCAGGAATAGCTATACTCATATCGTGCAACGATATATGCTGAGAGGAAAACAATGTGTCAAATTCAAAGCAGTTATTGATGCCCTTCTGATCAATAGGGCTTTACAAGTTGATATTCCACACAAAAATGATGCTGGCAAAATTCCACACATATCAGGAAATAGGCCCCCATAACAGATGTGTGGTATATTGAGAGAGCTCAAGAGATAAAAGGTGCCAGATTTTCATTTATTAGATATAAGAAAGTAAAATAAAGTGAAGGTGGAAGGCAAGAAAGAAGGGGAGGAAGAGGTATGTATAGGGATACTGGTATTGGCTGATCTGGGAAGTCTCCCCTGGAGTTCCTTTAATATAGAAACATACCTCATGCCAGTCTTAATGAGATATCCCATACTGGAGATATATATTCACTGTAAAAACAAAACACTCAGAGAGAGGATTTAGGTCTCAGCACAAGAAATATTACTTTCTGTTTCAGTGAGTTGCAAAAAAAGAAATGTGTCTAAGCATCAGTGATCTCTAGGTTTGGCAGAGTATGGGTATATGGGTATATTTATGTATTATTGTATGTATATTAATAGTACATAAATACATAGTAAGATAGATAGATGCCAAAAAATATACATTATAAAATGAATGATATAAAGACTCAAACATAAGGACAATGCCAAAAAAGATGGAGGATAGTCTAAACATGCGTATTACAGAAGGAGGAATTTATATTTACGTCAAGAACGTCAAGAACGTCAAGAACGTCAAGAACGCACTTTAGGGCTCAGTGGGTGCCAACCTTGGAGGATCTTGGTGGATTAATGTTAAAACTGAAGGACGCAATTTGCGCTTGCAATTAGTGATGAAGCGGACTATTTGCTTGTGTAGTGCTCTCTTTGAGGACTTGATTGGCAAACATTTCCTAGTGAATAAGATGCAAACTGTGCAAAAAGTGGAACAAATTGCCTATCAATGCAATCTTAGAGAATGTGGAACTTAATGTCTGAGGGTGTGAAAATCAGATCTCATCATATCATTAGTTTAGTTTAGTTCATTTTGACTAATGTCTAGAAAATCAGTACGTCAAAAACACTGTTAAGGATGACACATTTAATTAGGCACTTGTTTCCAATGTGGTCGTAAAATGGAAATAACATGGAGGTAAATCAGTGACAGGATACATTAACATAGTTACACAATAAATAA
This sequence comes from Gephyroberyx darwinii, assembly GCA_900660455.1. Taxonomy (NCBI): domain Eukaryota; kingdom Metazoa; phylum Chordata; class Actinopteri; order Trachichthyiformes; family Trachichthyidae; genus Gephyroberyx; species Gephyroberyx darwinii. The sequence goes on from CABFOQ010037473.1 coordinate 9,177, forward strand.
TGCATATCCTAATATACCCATTTCGTGATTCAATACAAAAAGGCTACATAATGCAATAAACATTCCATATAAATGATCCTGCCAACTGAATTATTCTGCAGTCACTGACTCATTTCACGCAAAGCATCCAACCCTCCTCATCCCCGTTCATCCACATCCTTAAACATGTTTTTCACTGTAGCTCCACCTTCAAGAGGAACTGTTTGGAAAATCCTGTAATGAAGTAAAGATGCAGGGTGGGCAGAGACACTAGCAACCAGTGTAGTCACTAATACCCTCATTTCTGAAGACAACAGAATATGAGAAGGGAGCGTTTATGAGCCAGGGACGTGTGATAGTCTCTGTTTGTTACAGGCTAATCCGTATGGAGAATCCCAAGCTTAGAGCCTTCAGTTCTCAGACACTACAAAGGCGCGTGTTTACAGAACAATTTGGCCGCTCCCAGCATGCACCCTGAGGTGACAACCAAGCTAGCGAATGTAACGTGGAACAATGTATGCTTAGGTTATGAGCACATGCACGCAAATCCATGGTCAACCTTACTCCTACTCTCATTTTCTCTTCTAAATTCTCAGGCATGCACTTTTATTAGTAGGCATTCCCGCTCCTAAACATGTGTCAACGTTTGCACGTTAAAGCTGTGATAACAGTGTTTTGCAGATACAGATTTTCTCAGTTTAAAAACTAATTCTAAAATCCCTTGTAATCTGAGAAAACAATTTCAAGTCTTTTAAATTGCTTTGCTTGGGGGGCATTCAATGACAGTGTAGCAGAATGCCATCAATCACACTGTGCTTTGCACCTTTGTAAAGAAAACAATTGGATGTTTAACGATTTGTCGTTTATAGTCACAGTGCCAATGCATACAATTTCCCATGCCTTCTACATCTTTAGAACATGTCCTGCATGGTACATAATTCTTATGCATTGATTTGCCCATTTTGCCTTACAGTTTAAAATCCCTTGAGAAATTAGCCTTCGAAGCGCACCAGTGGATTAATTTAAACACAGAGAAAAGTGAAAGGGTCTATAGGCACTTTGCAAACCGTTAAATCACCAAAGGAATGGACAATTTAAGTTGAATCTCACATACACACACACACACACACACAAAAATACATGCACACAGAGCCTGTGGATGGGCCGTTTAAACAGAATGAAATTAGACAGAGGCTGGGTACTTTTAAAATCCCATCTGGGACTCAGTCAAGCAGTCATGACATCAAATTAGCATTTACGGCGAGGAGCAATTACCGAGAGAAAAGCTAACTGCGCTCAGCGTTCTGCAACCATACCTGCTTTTAGAACCAGGGACACCCACTTGCTTTTTCTCACACACCTGCACACAAAGACCCCATACTCCAAGCACATACCCACTCACTCACTCACACACACTTTTATACATTAGTTCTTTCTTGCTCTTTGACTTATTACCTCTCACAATCAGACCCACACAAAATTTCTCATTCCCCCCCTTTTCCCTCTCTCTCTCTCTCTCTCTCTCTCTCTCTCTCTCTCTCCCTTTCTCTCTGTCTCTCTCTCACACACACATACACACACACACACACAACCCCATTATAACATTAATTTTATGAGCTTTGCAAGTGCATGGGAGCGGGGTATGGGAAGAAGGTGGAAGGTGGGATGGAAGGAATTATAGTGAACAAGTGGAGAGATGAACGAGTTGAGGGGAGAAGAGGTGGTTAAGAAATTCATTTTATGCATTACGTGCTAAGCCAAGGCTCCTCATCCACTGGTTGGAACAATATGGGGTCACCCTCCCATAGACGCTAAGCCCCTGAATCTCTCTCCATGTCCCCCGCCTATTGTCTGTCCACTGCTGAGACAGCATGTAGCCCTCCAAAAGGAAATGGCAGGGAATTAAAAAGAATTAGGAAAGAGTTGGAGTGGGAATTGGAGGTGATAAGAAAATAAAGTTTACATACAGTACAGCTTTTTTTGAAGCTGTTCACTGACAAAGGGATGAGTGAAAGTGGCTCTGGCATCACGGAGGTGGATATGCATCCAAATCATTCCAGACGATCACAAGGATATAAGATTATCGAACATTAACTTAATATTTCATTACATTTCCAAAGAACTGCAATGCTTACAATATATTGTCCAAATATAACCTCAGGTTGGTTTTAGAAAACTTCCACCCAAAAGTTTGTCAATGTTGTAAGTTGTCTGTGTTTACTATCAGTGTTTTCCTGCAAGCTGACTTCTCCATGTCGGAGCAGAGGAGACAGAGGCTGCATCAGCTACGCTACAGAATGTGTGTGGGATGCCGAACACAGTCTTGTCTTGACCTGTGCGGTTGACTCAGTCTTGAGCACGCGCACACACACACACACACACACACACGTATGCCCACAATCACATGCACATACACATGTACACACATACATTTCTCATCCAAAGCTATTTTTGCAGCCATCCCAGTGATAATGAATTCCAAGCATTTCTAATCAGGGCCAGATGATCCCAGCCTTATGATTAGCAGCTGCCCACGCCGTAGTTGCCTCCTCCTCAGAGCGCTGACCACAGGCTCTCTATTAGTAATCACCAGTGTTTACTGTGTTTACAAGGGCAAAAGCCGCCATGTTCTGTCATTTACATGCTATTCACACCTTTAGCTTTTGCATATATATGAGTCCATTTCCTTGCCTCAGCCTTCAATGACTGCTCTTAGGCAGAGTTATGACTTGCCTCAATGAATGGCAATCGGTAGGGTTCAATCTAGAATCAGGAGTTAGCGGTAGTGGAAGTGGCGTGAAGAAGAAGTTTGCTGACAAAGTTTAGATAGGAGAGATCACATACGTTTTTGAAAAATTTTCAGATTTTGTTCAGTCAATGAAAAATGAGTTTAGGATTTCTTCACCCGCATGACATCTTCTAGATTGAAGAATGTGGATGTTTTGCATTTTGTAGTAAGTAGTAAATTGATCATGAAAGACTTAAATAAAGATTAAAACATGAGAAATGTAACATGTGACACTTGTATGTTAATATTATTGTAATATATACGTACATAGATTCATTCACTGTACCTGCTAATCCCCTTCCAGGGTCACAGGGGTCTGAAGCCTATTCCAGGAAACTCCCAGGACAGGTCGCCAGTCCACCACAGGGCTATCACAGATCACAGACAGACAATCACCCACATTCACATCTCATGGGTAATTTAGAGTCTCCAACCCACCTGATGGTCATGTCTTTGGACTGTGAAAGGAAACCCACACCAACATGGTGAGAACATGCTATGGACATCATTAGCTAGTGGAAATGGATTCATAGCGAATCCCCAATGGTCTATGCCCATATACTTTTTACACACTCTGCTCTGCTTTCACCCTGATATCATTATGACACATGTTACCATCCACTCAACTATTCTGCAGATTGTAATTACCCTCCTTTTTGCATTATAGACCCTGTAAGGTACAGATAGGGGTGTCATTGTATATGTCAGCGTCACTACTAGCCCTATCCTTACTTCTTTATCCCATGTATCCACCCCCTTCTCTTACTTTCTCTTCTATGTAATAATTGTAAATGTCTGCATGTCTGGCTGACATCCCCTTATGGATTCCTGCTCTCCATCTCAAGCATAACCTTCAAAAATGTTGCTGCTCTTGTGCTGCTGCAAATCCTGGCCACTCCAAGACCTGTGCACTACCACTAATAACACTGTGTTAACCCCAGTCCATCATAGCCAAGGATCCCACTATGACCATCAGCAACCTTTATAACCTCACTTTGCCATGAACGTGAACCAGAAGCTGTACAACATCCATCATATCCAGTCTTTTCTCACCAGGGAATTCAGCTAAACTCCTTGTCTAAGCCCTGGTCATTTCCTGACCACCCCCTGTTGGCTCAACTCCCTCTGTGCTCTCTGTAGGCTCTGCAACTCATCCACTGCAGTCTCCCTTACTAAATTCCTTCATGTCACTCTAGTGCTGACATACAATGATACAAAAAGTACAATGACATCTGAACCCCCTTCCTCCAGGCTACAATTCACCCCTATACTCCAGATCAAGGTTTGTAAGCTCTGTAGTTAATAAGTGCTCAGCATGTGGCAGCCTGGCTCAGTCTACTCAGTCGAGGCTATTCTCCCTCCTGGGTGCTCAGTAGGGAAATGATCTCCTGTTACCATCAAGCAGAGGTGGGAAAATCCAGGTTCAGAAGTAAAAGGACTTGCCAGAGTTTTATTTTGGTTTTCTAGTTAGTTCCACTCCACAGCACGGCAAGGGACTAATAATTGTAATCACCTGGTTAGGAGCACAGGTGGAGAAAAATCCTGGCAGGACTTTTACTTTCTGAACCCGGAGTTTCCCACCTCTGCCACTAAGACAGCAAGACAGCAGAGTCACTCCCTGTTATCTGTTGTATAACAAAAACTGGCTACACCTCACCCCCATCTTTGTTCACCCCTCCTCTTACCCCTCTTACAACTAAATCTAAAACAGAAGAAAAACTACCCCTCATCTCTTTCTATGGCTGGACTCCATTCAGTAGTTGTTGCCCCTTGTACTCTTTCTATTGCTAGTGCCCTGGACTCCTGGTCACGACTATTCACCTATTGTACTTGTTTTGGTAAGGCACTCTCACAGTGTTGGCAAAAGACCCAAAATGTAATTGTAAGTATGACCTCATGCACCCTCCTCCCCTCTCCCATCCCCGCTCCACCAACTCTCTCTCTCTGTGGAGGAGGATTGTGAATTTATAAGTGACAGGCAGACTGGCAGGCTTATTCACATGCACACAGAGAAGTCAAACGGTGCATAAGATAGCAGGGGTCCTTCTTTCCTACTGTCTGTCCAAGCATCTTCTACTATCTCATGACTGCTCCATATGCATTGAATTTGTAGGCCTTTATTTTATGCAGAGTAAACACATGATATAGTATGTGTGTATTAGGTATATTTATGTACATGACACAAGACAAAACTGCATGCGTGCAAACATCAAGACCTAACAATGAGTAAGCGGCTATGACAGCAGAGTTATTTGAAAATCCGTTGTTTAAAGTGGACCGTCAGGCGGGAAATATTTTTCTCTCACATTTTATACAATTGTATCACTGCACAGTAAAGGCTGCAGGGCAGCTTATTTCCCAAATGCTAACCAGGATTAGGTTAAGAATCCCCTTACCGCTGTCAAGTCAAAGTTGTGTATTTGCTCTTGTGTGTGTGTGTGTGTTTGTATATATGTGTGTGTGTGTGTGTACACATGCCATAGGAGAATCAAACTGACTTAAATAAGAGAAGGCATTCACATCCATCCTTGTCTCTACCCATCGCTGGAGATGACAGGCAAAATGCTGACACTGCCCTCTTCTCAAATTGAATTTAGGAAATAATATATTCCTGTTTTAATATAAGTGGTAAATCATGTGCGAATAAGCTGCACTCCTTCACTTTTGTGTCCTCTCGCTCTGTTTCTCTGGATCGATGGGTGGGTGAATGGAGAGGTTAAAAGTGATTTGATACAAACAATTCCCTCTCTCTCTGAAAGTTTGTATCTCCTTCTGCAAACATTGCTTTTTTTCTCCCTCCCTGACGTCCCTTGTCTAACACTTTAACAAAGATACAACCAGGGCAGCAGCTCTGGGTTGATAATACCTTGTCTGCTTTGCTGCCGGTCAAATTGACACCCTAGTGTTTAATTTGTTTGACATACTTGTTGCGTCGGCATTGGATCATTTATCATAATTCCCATATGGTGTGAAAATATGACAAAGAAAAATCGAGAAAAAGCGCATGAGTGACATAAGCAAGGCTTTGAGACTCAGCCTTCATTCATGTTCAACAAGAAAATCGGTAAACGCTGGGAGCTTAGGAACAGGATGTGGTAAAATTCCAAAATCAATTAATTTGACAACACATATTAATGTTCTGTACCTCTGGAGTTGTGCTCCGGAGGCCAAGTGAAAATGACCCCTTTCAGTAATGTGTCAGATTTTAATTCTTTCCCTGTAGGGATTATTTTTTTCTTGGTATTGGCTCTGAATATAGAGGAATCACACACACACACACACACACACACACACACAGCAGAGTGAATTTGAGTAATCACATTCACTCATACACTCCATAAACCACACTACCCAAACACACAATACATACACATAAACAAATTTTTAGTGATTTTCTTTCCGTCTTCGTGATAATTAGTGCAGGCAGGCGGTACAGTTTAGCAGAGAGACGAAGATGTGATGTGGTCTGCTGTCTTACCTGGTATTCATCCCTCTCAATAGACCTCATGGAGACATTAGGCAGAAGTCCTTAACTACAGCAGAGACAAAGAGAGATGGGGAGAGAACACAACTTACTCACTGAGCTGAATACACTAAATGAAAAGCACTGGTGTGTGTGTGTGTATATGTGTGCATGTGCATACATATAACCTATGAGTGCGAATGTGAATGCATGTAACCTCTGTGTGTTTTAAAGAGAGAAGCGGAGAGAGAATGACAGTGAAAATAATTTTACTCCAAGACTCTCAAACTTTAAACGCTATAAATTATATTCTGTTTATGTATCTCCGTGTTGAGCAGCGAGGCTGTCAGACATGAGATCCACTATGAGTGATCTGAGGCGTATGAATTCTCATATTTCAGCTCTTTTCATCTGAATGCCAAGCAGTGACTGAGCGTTTCCTCTACGCCACTAACAACACACATGTTTTTCACGAAATGCGTCTGCCCCTTGTGTACCCTGACAGCACTTCACACTTGAACAACATTCTATATCCAGGTTTTTAAAATAAAAATAGAGATGGTTAAATCTCTGCAAATGTCAGTTTTTTATGTTATTATTTATTTATTTTTATTTTTTTACATATGCCACAATGCATTTGCTTTCATATTCAAATCAGCTCCCCCATGGTATGCCGAAAAATAACAGCAGCATAAACAACTTTTCACAGAATATGACATAAAGATCTATGCCCCTGTGTTCACTGTAACCTCTGCTTAGATGCATGCATTTCATTATATTCGCATGTAGCTATAAGTGATGCACAGTATTATAGATTATTTTTAACTATAAGGGTGGAATAAAAATACCCGGTGGTGTTTGTACCACACTGTAAGCCCAGATAAGTTGAATTTACTTAAAAATTTAGGAAACTGGTTGCTTTAAACAAATTAAGTTATGCATTGGTGAATAAACAAATTTGTTTAAGTTGAATGTACTTAAGATAATAAGTAGCACCGCATCAACAGTTTAAGTACAATGAACTAACACTGTGGTTACAATAACTTAAAATGATCTGTTAGCTCATTATGTTACATTACTATCACTTAAAACTTTAACTCAATTCTTTAATCTTTTTGTTATTTGAATTAAAATTTTTGAGTTAACAAAACCCAAAAACTAAATTTCAATCAACGATTTTCCAAATTTACTTTACCTAACTTTTTAAATACATGCAATTTAAGCTATAACTGCACTATACGTGGAAAACAAAGAGGAAACATCAGTCTGTTTGAATGTTTATTCAACTTCAAAAGTGGAACAGTGTTTCAACCATTTCTTACCAGTTCAATGAGTATTTATCTATTTGGATTACAAAGATCTTGGCCTTTTGAAAAAACTTACAATCTTCATTATCAAAAGTTGTGATTTTGCCAACACACATTGAATGTCCGTGGCTCTAGTACATCACTTATATGACTATATGTCCAAAAACCTGATATATCCCTTTGACAGTGATCCATGAGCTATTTATTTAACTGGGTTTATAAAGCAAATATAAATATTTATAAAGAACACTGACTGAACATCACTGATTTCTCAGTGTTAGTATCTTATTTTTTAACTTCTTACCCAAGCTCAACAGCACCTGCTGAATGAAATCAAAAGTGTTCTTGGGGTAGTTTAGGTGCAAGGCATAGGTCAATCCAAAGAGATGACACATGGCCTGGGGCAGGTTCTCAAGACTGTCCATCACAACATGTCCCTCCAAAATGATTCACACAGAGGATGGATTGAGGTTTTCCTGTTGGAGGTAAAGGATTCCAAAGGGCACAAGGCCTGAGCATTTTGAACAAATAGAAAATTGTAAATTGTAAATTGACTCAATAGGTTATTCCTTGTCAGTTTCAATGTATCTAATAAGAGAAATGTATTTATAATCAAATGATGTCACTTACAAAGCATGTCTTGAAGAAGTAGGTTGGGTCATCGCCAAGAACTACTCGAAGGCCTCTCAGGACAAGGCATCTGATGTCATCAGTGTCAGAGGTCTGGGTTGTAGCAGTGGTAGAGACAACATCATAAAATTAGTGATCAACATTCAATATTCAAAGGTACTACGAGGAGTTTTTGATTTTCCCAGAATAAAGACTGCATTTCCCTTGGTTATCCCATTGGTAGCCTATATATCTACATTTAACGTCAGATTGTTTTGTTGTTTTTTTGGGTATATTTCTAAAATAATTAAATAAAACATAACTCCCAAGAAAGGGTAGAATACCTGTGGAGAACATTACAACAACATTACTGGTAACGTACTTAAATTAATGCCTATTTCGATTGAATGGTGCTAGCCCCTTGTAGGCCGCTGCTGGGTCGGATTTGGCCTGCGGGCCGCCAATTGAATGGGTCTGCTCTACCATATCATGTTAGGCATGTTGTGTGCGTATGAAACTCATGAAACGTGCGGGAAACCTTGATTTGTTTGTAGAACAGGTGTATATTTGATGAATGCCAATCGTTCGTAAATTGGATGCGTGTGCCTTTTGAAGCCGGTTTGCAGGTAAACACTGTTCAACACCGTAAAAGGCTGCAGACTGAAGTGTCGTGTGCAAGAAAACCAGGGGAAAGAAGGAAACAAGAACAAGAACTGATAAAAGTAAAGCATGGCAAGAAATTATTAACGTTGTCATTGCTGTTTCAGCAGAAACACACACCGTTGCTGAGGTAAAGAAAAGAAATAGTTTCTCATGAAGGAGAAGTAGATGCGTATTATCAGCCACAGGAGGACGGCAGCGCACTGAGCCACTATCCGACATTGATCAGAGGATAAATCAATAATAGAAGAGACCTCACTGTCCGGTGTCCAGTCGGCATTGGAGTTGGACACAGATCAGATCCAGGCTGCATCTTCATCAGATGGTAGGACTGTTATTGTATTTGTAAGATGTCCAGTCCATGTGATCAACCCATTATGAGTTTGATTGAAAGTTTGATTGAGCTGTTCACTCTCCATTTCTCTCTTTCACTCTGTCTCTCTCACTTTCTCCATCTTAGTTTATTAGAAAACATTTGAGGAATTGTTTAGTAAAATGGTTTGTATGTGTTTGTGTGTATAAAATGAATGAGACTTAAGAAACATTTATCAGTATTAGTCTTTCATCAGTAGACCAGAAGAGGCCTTTACTATCAGTGAGAGTCATCCCCTACTTTTTCCATCTTCATTTTTTACCCAGCCCTTCCTAATCCACTTTCCACAGGCTGTTTTCATCAAAGAAGCTCAATAATCAGCAACCCCCCTCATCACCTCAGGCCTGAGACCACTCATTAGCTTGACCTTGCCTGTGTGTGTGTGCGTGTGCGTGTGCATGTGTGTGTGGGACTCAGTCAAGCAAGCAAACATGATGATGGATTGGACGTCTTCTGTCATAAACACCAAGTTGTGAGCTGGGATGTAAATGTAGGGTAGACCCATCTCAGCTCAGCCTCCTTGTTACTTGCAGAAGAGTGTTTGCCCACCTTCTTCTATTCAGATAAATGAATAGTATTCATAATAACAAACAGTATCGAACATCGATATAAATGAATGCTCTCCTGAAAATAGATAATTGATTTTTGTCATATTTTGGAGGTTGTTTGGTTTTTAATTATTAATAATTGTCTTTACTTGTTTTACTTGTGTTTTTAATTGGAGTTTACCCACCATGTTATTTACCACTACATCACTGGTTGGGAAAGAATACTTAGAGTTTGTGTGGCAAGACAGAGCTGAATAAAGTCCTGTTGCCTGCTGTCTCTCCACATATTTTTAACCAAAGTGGAACATGTTCTTGAGAACTGTGGCACTCAGCCTTTTATGTGTCTTTTTACTACTTGATCTCCGGCGAGACAATGGGGTGGGAGAGAAATGCCAGACAGTCATATCTCACCTTTCTTAGAGGGCTAAGAAAATCGAGGGTGGTGTTTAATCTGATCCTGATGTGTCAGTACAGTTGACGGCTAAAGGGGACTCTGTAAGAGGCTTTATTCCTGCTGTGGATCTGTCTTCTTAGAGGGATTTTTCTAAAGGCAAAGGAAAGACAGAAACAGAGTCTTTGGAAGCTCGTTGTCTGGCAGAAGTTCCCTTTCCTGGCTTGTAGAAAAAGAACATCAGCACTTGTTTTTACTGCCAAAAAGATACAGAGCACATATGCACACCTGCTGCATGTACCGACCGACCTGAACACATGCAAACTGCACGCTCTCACCAATACACTCGCTCCTCCCTCCCTTGTTTTTTGTGCCTCCAACCTCTTCTCTCCTTGTAAAATGCAGGGGATCAAGTCCACTTTGTTTATCATTTGTTAAGTGAAACATTCGGTCGAGGCTTGGGGGTCAGTGGAGACATTCATCTTCTGCTGGACACCTTCCTCTGCTTGTCAGCTTTAGCAGTGGCGGATGTGTGTGTGTGTGCACGAGTGTGCATGTCTCCATGTGTATATGCTTCTGTATGTATGTGTATGTTTTTGTATGTGTGTGCGTGCCTGTCTGTGCATGTATGTGCATCTATACATTTATATATGTGGATGTGAATGCATGTATCTGTGTGTGTGTGTGTGTGTGTTTCTCAGGCCTAGCTAGGGGAGCCGTTACAGGCTCGGTGACAGATTGTCGAGACAATTGCTTTTAACAAGCTGGAGGGAAAGTGGGGCAAAAATACTAATGTCTCACCTCACCGATCCATTCCACCTCAATACATATTTTCTTTTGCCCTCTATAATTTATAAGTGGATGCTTCGCCCCGCACTCACGCGCACACACACACACATACATTTAACACATATGTGCAAAGACACGTGCACATGTACACACAATCATGCACACAGGCAAACCACGAGCAAGCATAGACCCATGCATTCATCTGCACACACACACACACACACACACACACACAGCAGCAGCAGCAGCAGCAGGTGGGGAGAATCTGGCTACTTCATCTGTTTTTGTCATTTACAGCTTTTGTTTTGGTAAAGTAAATGCCAAGAGCCTGAGGGAGACACACACTCGCATCTGGATTTAGAAATTAGGTGTGTGTGTGTGTGGTTATTTGCATGCTAATGAACCCCAAGCCAATGTGACCTGCTTCAATATAAGATAGAGTGAGAGAGAGTGTGAGTGAGAGAGAGAGAGAGAGAGAGAGAGAGAGAGAGAGAGGCAGTTTCCATAACAAATAGACTGAGGAAGACTGTGAGAGTATTTTCTCCCTTTTGTTCTACCTGGTAAAACAGGAAAATGAGACACTGACCTCAGAATAATGTTTTTCATTTCAACTCAAGCAATGGCATGCCAGCAGTGAACAGGCCACCGCTTAAAACATTTACTGGACACCACATACACAGTACATGCATGTGTGCACACACACATACACACATGCATGCTCAAGCAAGATAAATACATAGAAAAGAATCAACAATGTGGGAAGACTGAGATTCAACCTATATGTCTCATTGTTCTCCAATATGAAATAGCTTTCTTGTAGAATCCATAGAGCTGCTACTAACTACTTGTTCTTAAGAAAATAAAATGTGATTTCATTTTAATGAAATCACAGATTCTCCCAGATTTTCAGTGTCCTGTAGACAGTTAACAGCGGAAAAGCAGCTGATAAACAGCATCACACAATAATTGCAGAATAGTGGCTCTGGTAAAGAGACCAATGGAGTTTATTCAGGGTACCATTAGGGGAAAAAGCAATAAAAAAGCTCTTATTAGAATGCCAATGTAAAACTGAAATCCAAGGTGGAGCTCATTTGGCGCATTATTAAAAGCCATAAATTGACCTGTAATTATCTGTTCCCGTTTTTTGATGAGCACTTGGCAACGTGTTCACTGTGGAAGCAATTACCAAGAAGCTATTCTTAGTGCCAAGAAAGACCGATATTCAATGTGCAGTTGCTAAGAGATTTACAGCAAAAACTTCCACTGTAGCTTAAAGTGAAATTTAGTCATTTTAACAGATGATTTTTAGAAGTACCAAATTAAATGCTATCTAAATGCTATCTGCACTGTCCTGCACTGAATCATTTTTCAGAAGCTCTGTAGTTGTGCTAACTATTTGGCAGGAGATGAAGTGATTTCGAAGTGGATTTGTTATTCAGGGAGAAAGAAAAGTGTAATGTAGGCTACGTGATGAATCTCTTTCTAAATAGGGAAAGAGGAGATGGAGTTTATGGGAACACCTGTGACAATCAGCAACAGATACAAGTGTCCTGGGGCCAGGTTCACATAGAGACAAATTTGCAATATCTCATTAATTTCCAGTGGAATATGTGCCCGTGCAGGCAAAACTATGCGACTGTGGTGAATCATGATCTCCTGCAAACTTATTCTGAAGGTGGTGGTGGTGGTGGTGGTGGCGGGGGGGCTTATATGGATTATGTGGATTATCACACACTGGTTTATCAAACCTGGCAACCTGCTCCTCTACAAACCTGTTGCTGCTAGGTGGAGGGCATGTACTGGGTGGCTGAAAATTACCTAACTAGCTTTACAATGAGTGGATTAATATGAATAATGTTGAGTCAGTCGGGGCGGAAAAACAAGAAAAGAAAAAACTGGAAGAGGAGAACAGAAAGAAAGCACAATGTTTGGTGCATTTATTATTAGCTGATGTCATGTTGATGTTTGTTTGCTGTCATATCATATCCTAGTAAGATAGCTAGTGAGTACATCAGTGGGCCTACATTAAATTGCCAGAGCCAACTACCTTGACGACATTGCATTCGCTAGATGGAGTTGGAAAAAGAAAATCCTCTGCTAGGTACAGTTAAACCTAAAAATATATATATCTGTATGAAAATTGCACATGGTTTTTCATGAATGACCCATTTCTTGACGGCTGTTTTTTGTATGACCACCTTCTGGAGCACTATAGAAATATTTTGATGGATGATGGAGCCAAACAGCCCCAACCGTGGGGCCAACAGTGAAACTACTGGCGAGTACCAAATAATTTAATTAAATTAAGTTTAATTTAAGCTCTAGCTATACATATTTTTATGTCTGCCGTTATTGGCCAATGATGAAAAAAATAGCTCACCAAAAATGCAATGCTTCAGTGCTATTTCTAAGGTCAAGGACAGCTCAAATAATATTTTTGAAAATAAACAGGAGCCAGAGAACTAAACTCTGCATTGCATAGCTTGACACTGACATTTATCCATTAATGACTAGTGTGGGGGTGTGGATAAACCTACCTAGTGTTGCTGGACCCTACAGCTCTTTTCAATCTTTATCTCCTAATCCTCTACCTGTAACACTTCTGGGCAGGGCTCCTGCTGAACCGGCATTGTAGCACAACGTGTGTGTGTGTGTGTGTGTGTGTGTGGTATTAAGCATTAATACATAAATTAATAACAGAGGTCTTCTGTTCTGTTCTTCTCTTTCTTTCCATGCCTCTAATTCATGCTCTCTCTGATTCATGCTCTCGCTCTCTCTGTCTTTCACTCTCTCTCACACACACACACACACACACACACACACACACACACACACACACACACACACAC
>CABFOQ010037475.1:4976-15015 GCA_900660455.1 Gephyroberyx darwinii
TTGCCACAAAGTTGGAAGTGCCCAATTGGCTAAAATGTCTTGGTATCCTGTAGCATTAAGATTACCCTTCACTGGAACTGAGGGGCCAAGCCCAAACCCTGAAACCAGCCCCAGACCATTATCCCTCCCACCAATTAGTAGGAGTGTCCACTGACTTTTGGCCATATAGTGTATGTGGTGCTTTGAAAGATAACCAAAACGTGTGCTGTCCCCAACTAGCTAACTAACAACCTTTTCAAGAGTGCAGGACGTATTTGTGACAAACGATCCATGAAATTCCATCTAATATGAGTTTCCTCTTAAGGGCTTATTGAATGAATTCCCCCAGGAGAGACGAGCTCAATCAATTACTGGACTTGTTGTGTTGCTGTCTGGCTGAGATTAATAACTTTGAATCATTAAATGAGATCCCCATGTAATAACACACAGCCCTAGGCGTTGGGAATAACCCATTGATTGGAACGTATGCTACCAAGTGGAATACAAACAGTATTGATATTACCTTCGGAGGTGTGGGGAGTATATTTTTGTCTGCCTGTCTTTCCTGCCACCGAGAGTAGGACTCGTCTCAACTCTGCCTCTTTGTCTTTCTTGTATCTCTCTCCTGTCTGTGATCGTAACTCCTATTCCTCCAAGTCTCCTCTGTTGCTTGAGTTCAGCTACATCACATTATCAGTGGTCTCCTTAATATTTTAGCAGCTGCAAAGCACAAAGTGTACCGTCTGAAAACCCCGAACATACCACAAAAGGGCACCGAGGAGAAGTGCAAAGACACCACGGCGTCTGCAAACAGCCTCACCCGCCGATAGAGACACAACGGGTCCTTTCCCAGTATAGCTCAGCTGCCTCTTAGGACAGGAAACTACTTGGATTCAGACGGAAAAAAATGGAAGTTTGAAGATGTTTGTCTGTGTACTCCTTAATATTTTACCACCGAACACTGTGTGCTATATCCGCTATCTCAGACCCCCCCAATACACTAAATTAGCTCCGGGGAAAAGTGCAATGTCACTGCTTAAGTGTGTACTTAGGACTCGGTGCTGCGCCTCACACATTAAGAGAGCCCTTTGAACCACCAACAAGACAGCAGAGCATCTCTTCCTCTGTCAGCACAAAACTATTTTGTTTCAGAGAACTATGTGAATGGATGTGTGAAAATATGAAAAAATTTGTGTGGGTTTTGTTTTGTGATGTGGGGGGGGGGGTTAAAAGTTAACAGCTTAAAATTTCTTCTAGTGTGTAAATCATGGAGGAGGTGGGACACTCTTCTCTATTGCAGCCCCACTTATAAAATGTGTAATGTATTTGAAGCTTTGAACATTGACATGAAAGCGGGTGAGAAAAGAGAGAGTATCGTTGTTTTCAATACATTTGCTGCTTTATTTATTTCACATTTGCATGATGAACTTTGTCAAATTTTAACGTCTGTCCCCCGGCCGGTATCAGCAGCGATTCGTCGCGCCTCGGTCACCCTTCTCTGTCCGACAAGGCTCCAGTGCTTCCCATTATTTACAGAGCGCCGCACAAATGTGTTTTCCTTTTACGCACGAGTTTGCCGCCCAGGGCGATGACTTTCATTACTTCGGACGGAACAAATGTAGTGTGATTGAAACTTGGTGTTGCCGACCTACATTTTGGAGGAGGTCTAGGTTAATGTGCTTGCATTTCGTTTCACCTTTTTAAAAGTGAAAGTATTGCAGAGTATTGCAACTTATGGTACTGTCAGCTGATCTCATTGTGAGCTCTCACCTGAAATAATACTTTACTTTATTCTCCTCTTTCAGATAACTCCATGAGCTCCATAGACTGTGAGTATTTCTTTTCTCTTCCCACTTTTCCTATATTGTACATAACCCATTTATATAAATTACAACCATGGAAAAATCTATTTTTGGGCACCAAGCAGTAGTGACAAACGCTGTAGAGCTAAAGGTCTGACCATGTTACATCAGCAGGTGCTGCAGCTGCTCTCACAGCTACTTCCCTAACAAACTTTATTTTTCAGTGCACTGCATGTTTTAGCCAGGCTCATTTCTCTCCTTGATAAATCATCCCTCAATAAAGAAACCTCCCCAAGGCAGACTCTTCACTGGTCCCTTTATTTAACGAGGCCCAAAGAGAGAGCCGCTGCAAATCTGATTGGTTGTTTAAACGGGTGGGCAACCGGCAACGTTGAATCAGCAACTGTGTGTTTTAGTTATTGATGTTGGTTTGTCGTGTCCCCAGCTCCAGAAATAGATGAGGTGGCAGTAATGCAGCTAGCAGAGATGGGCTTCCCGCTGGAGGCCTGTCGGAAGGCGGTCTACTACACTGGCAACATGGGCCCCGAGATGGCCTTCAACTGGATCATAGCCCACATGGAGGAGCCCGGTAAGGCAGCCTCACTGCATGCATGAGAGCACAGCCATGGACAGATGAATGGACTGATAGACTGATTTACTTGACGTTCTCATCCACTTACTGTAAGTGAGCAAGTAGGGCTGCAGATATCCAGATATTTACAACAAAGGTGAACATGCCCAAAATAGAGACACAGTCAATGCAACCCAATGCCGCTGCAGCTCTGTATTTTTCGTTTATTTACACTCCACACCAGTGGGGGTGCATGAAGATACCAGAAATAGAGATGGACAAAAACTACAACAACAACATCAATGGCTGCAGTGAAAAAGTGACGAACGGCCCTCAGATTGTATTTCCACAAGGACAGCCAATTTCGTCCACAGAAATCTGACAAAATTCACTTAGCAGCATGGTATACTGCCCCTTTACTCAAGGACACTCTAACAGGACACATGACTGTCTATAACCACTACACACACACACACATCATATCTCTGATTATATAAGTTGTTTGATTACGTGCGTTTCCCACTGGACAGCACAGGACTGTACCGGCTGTTTTAGCTTGTGTGTTTGAGATTGCATGTCTGCAAGTGCATGTCTGCATGTCTTTGTGTAAGCTTTCTGTATTTGTCTGTTTATTTTATGCATGTCTGTGTGTCAGAGCTAACTTCATTTCTCATAGTAGAGCCTCGGCAGCAGAGATGCTCCCCTGAGGCGGTGTGTGTGTCAGTTTTAGTCTCTTGGTTAGCTTCAAAAGGCTCCCGTAGGAGGAAAATTAGAGCAGCCCCCCGTCCTGTTGGTTTTTACACGGGTCCACAGCACCTGCAAAATGGGCTGCGTTCAGGCTCCATGACACCAGAAAAACAGGCTGTCCTTTTATTGTGCAAAGGTTACGCTCCCTTCTACCACCTCCATGCTTCCATTTGGTCCCATCACTTTCACATGACTAGTGTCAGTTCCTGAATATGGCCTATTATTATACATTTTTAGACCTAAATGTTTCAACAAATCATTTTTAGAGATTTTAAGAGGTGCTGCATTTGCAAAGCTGAACTTATTTTCTGAACTAAATCTTCTTGTAATAACTGCATTTCCAAAGCACCGCTGTGGAAGCCATTGCTGCTGGATTATACCTTTTACCAAGCTGTCACTGGGGCATGTTACACTAGACAAACATCTCTCCTTGTGGCGTGAAAAACAACGGTATTATGTGCAATCAAAAGGACACAGGACTAGGAGTCTGAGATAGAGACGGTACTGAGAGATAAGTGGTACCCATTTTCATTTATGTCAGAGGGTAGTAATGAAGGTTGTGTTTATGGCCAACAGCAGAGTAATTACCGTAGGGGTGCCTTTGTGCCGGAGTTGGGCTCAATTCACTTAAATTGAATCAGTTAAAAGAATATAAAATTAACTTGGAAATTACAGATCCTTCATTCTCAGTACTTTTTTATTGCATTGGCTATAACAACCTTTTTATAGCAAATGTTTTCAAATGTTCAAATTCTGAATATAACTTAGTTCCTGAATTGATTGAATCGGAGGTGAATCAAACCCTCCCTGCTCTGTTCCTACTGTACGGGTTATTGCAGAGTACTTTCTCAGCCAAGCCTGAAAACAACCGGCTTCTCAACTCCAACGATTCAGTTTCCCCCCATAACAGTCAATAACCAACTGTTTCCAAAGTGAGCCCTCCACCATCTCTCCTCCATCGTTGACAAAATGATTACACCTTTCCCTTACCAAAATGGAAATGCAGGCTTTTGGAATAAAACTCTCAGTTTGTTTAAAAATACATTCAGCTTTGCACCTTTCCTTTAAAGCCTGAAATATTTGGTACTATCTTAACTTTTTATTACTTTCTGTTATTTAGCGTGATTTCCTTGTCAGCACAGTCCTGCTTCACCTTCCTACTTTTCCTACATTCATCCATTATAAGGACTGTCTGGAGCAATAAGGTTCCTCGGCTGTAGACCTAGTTGTTGAGTGTTGGCTTTCCTTGCACAGGTTTTCTAGTTGGTTTGTAGATTCAAACTGACAATCTTCTGGTTTTGAATTTCGGCAAATTGCTGTGATACTTTCCTCAGTCGTAACTATTATTAGTATAACTTTGATTTCTGGACCACGTAGTTTTTAAAGTCATTCAGGGGAGTTGGACCCTTAATGATAAAAACAACTCTGCCCTCATCATGAAGGTAATAATCATCACTGTCTGAAATGGTTTTCCTCCCACTGTTGGGAGGCCAGGGCTCGGCAGGGTGGAACAGTGAATGCCTCCCACCCTGGAGCTTTGCACCGACTTTCAAAGAACTGGATTATTGTCCAAATATCTACATCATCTCTCACTTTTCTGTTAAGAAAAATGCTTTTAAAGGGGCTTCAGGTAGTTTATGACTTCTATCAACCTCTAGGATTTCTAACAGCATCGACAGGTCTCTGGCACAAACCCCACCCCCCTCACACCTCCTGTCCCCTTGAATTACAGTGGCCTTAACTTGACACAAACAATAAAGTTACATTTTCACAATAGAAACAGGTAAGCCAGCCAAGTAGAGCAGAGATCCAAAATAAATGTATTAGATGGAAAGTGAGTTTTGAAAGCCTGAGATGCCAGCACCTGCTCAAGTAATTGTTCAATCCCCTATCAACCCCCCAGTGTATTGCCATTTTGTGCTGTAGGGGAGTAAGAATTTGACTTATTGCCCCTATAACATCTGACATGGCAGTGTGATTCACATGCCAGTGATCGCTCCTCAAGGCCATTTTCTTATCAGTACATTCAAGCATTGACATGAAAAGGCTTATCTCAGAGAAGTAATATTGTTGTTATGTATTATATTGTAATGTAGGCAGGTATGAGTCAATTACTGTGTGTGTGTGTGTGTGTTATCTAAATGGATGTATCTCTGCAGATGCCCACACTACTAATTACTGTGCTCCTGGTGTGAATAGTCAGTGGATAAAGAGCTTTGACAGGAACATGCCTGAGGGCGCCTTTGCATGAGATACTGTTTTCCTCTAAACAGTCTAAAGAAGCATCCACTGTGCTTCCCTGCATGCATGTGATAGTATTTCTGTCACTTGTGTGTAATTTCTTAACACGTTTCAATTGTAGTTGCTAAGTAACATTCCAGTACCCCAAGTCAAAAACTCTCTATTCTCTAGTTTTTTGTAGTCAAAGCTCTTAAGATGACTGATGTCTTAATAGTAACCTATAATGTGTTTTACTTTCATGCCAGCGTTCAGTTTGAGTGGGTGCCAGTTTTTTCACATAGTGGATTTCTTGTTTCGGTATGAAACTCTTCAAATGTAATCTGCTAGTTGTCAGATTAATAATTACAGATTAGTTTGCTTCTGTGTCAAAATGTTTTGATGCATAGGAGGCGTTTGACAGCTGAATTCCTCCTTTGTCACAAATCACACCACAGGGATGTACAGCAGTCAGAGGATGCGGGGCTGTATATTACGGCGATCACGCTGACTCGCACTTCCAAAACAAAATCTACTCTGATTTATTGTGTTGAAAATGATAGAGAGCTATATTATTTTTTCTTCTCTCTCCCCTCGCTCTCTCCTTCCTCATCTCTCTTTCTCTCCTCTCAGACTTTGCAGAACCTCTTACCCTGCCCTCCATGATTGATCCTGGTCCGTCCTCCAGTGACAGCCCCACGGGCACCGCCCCGCTGGCCAACTCGCCCCCTGAGGAGAGCATCGCCATCCTCACTTCCATGGGTTTCCCCCGCAGTCACACCATCCAGGCCCTCAAAGCCACGGTCAGCGTTTTGTCTGCTCCCTTTGTGTTTCGACTCCATCTACTGATAAATGTGTTTTATTCCATTAGCTGACACTAAGGTGAAAACCCCCAGAAAACGGACTTTCATTCTGTCTACTGATAATTAGTTTCTATTTGTTAATAAATAGTTAAAGTTTAAGTCATAATCTGAAACAAGCTGCTGTTCTGAACACCCGGTTTTGGGTATATCTAAAATACTCTGCTGCACAGGACGTGATGCATTTTATGTGGGTAGTTAGCATGAGCAGCGATAGCCACCGTGGCTGAAACCACCTACAGAAACTCAAACTTCATCAACAGGAAATCCAAGGAGAAAGACGTCACAGTACTGGACACACTGTTTGATTGACAGGTGATCTCTGGGAACTGCAGAGCAGTGCAGAAACACCACAGTGATGAGCGCAGAGCACCAAAGATGTGGCCCAAATAGAAAAAGAGAATCTCACAGATGACCACTTTAGTTTATTCAATTGCACAGATAAATTGCTAAATCACAGAAGGAAGATAAATTGTTCAGGTGAGACAAGAGCCATATAAAAACTTTGCTCCTCAACAGGAAGTAAAAAGAACACAACTGTAAAACATGAAGCCTATCCTTACAGTCTTCTACTAAATCTATCTTACTTATGAGACCTGCAAATTTGTGCTTACTATTTATATTGTTGACAGTTCATGGCGAGGCATGATGTAGGTATGAAGTGAGATGGCGCTCTGAGGGCAGAGCGAGGGTGAGATGAGCTCTGCCAGTCATAAATGGGCTTGGCTGGCCTACTTGTTGGCTGTCTATACTTTAATAGGTCCTACGTGTCCTCAGCGCTTAGCCATGTCTGCTCTACATGCTGTTTACAAATAGTCCCGGCATACAGAGGCCATTGCTGATGCTGCTTTTCAGGTCTAGCAATACGATCCAGATGGGTTACATGGCAGGCTATTTCATCACATCCTCAATCAACACATTTGGAAACGGATATATAAAATGAACCATAGTATTAATTATTTATCCACGGTGTATCAAAGTGAATGCAGTTGCAGTAAATTCACAGGCTACGCGTTTTGAAATGGCCCCTGATGCTCTTGTTTCAACCTGCCCCACCGGCACAAATAGGCCAGCAGTCCGATAGTTCTTTACTGAAATAGACATCAGGCTTCCTTGTTTATCCTCCAAACTCCCTGCCATACACGATGTTCATAGAGGGGGAAAAAAATAAACACATATTCCTCATGAGGGGATGGGAGGTGTGAAGCAGCGAGGGTCTATTTATAGCCCCGAGTCAGGAGGAGGAAGTGTTCAACCTCAGCGGCCTGATGGGCAGAGACAGGAAAAGCTGGCAGCGTCACTAGCCACCCTAACTCCCTTTCACCTCCCCATGTGCTCCTCGACAGACATTCTCCATGAAATCGCACCTCTATTTTGGATTAAATCAAAGAGCTTTTTTATCTAAAGATACAACAGAGATAGGCGAAACAAAGTGTAGAAAAATGAAATGAAGACCTTGTCCTGACTTTTACCAAAGTAAAATCAATTGAAGCTTTTTGTTTTTCAATGACTGAACCTTTCTGATCATTAGAGCTCATGCTGTATGGGTGTAACAGATTTCACAAGCTTGTCAATGATGAAAACAAGATTTCACCATTGACATATACCTAAAATCTGCAAATTAAATGTCATCCATTCTGTAATCTGTAATTTGTTGAATTGCGTTTTTGAATTTCAGTGAACTTTGAAATGATGTTGCCACCGTTTGCGCTCCACTTTCAGAACAACAACCTTGAACGAGCGCTGGACTGGATCTTCACCCACCCGGAGGAAGAGGAGAGCGACGCCCTTTCAGACATGGCCGACACAGAGCCCAACAACAACGCTTTCTCCAACGCCAACTCACACAGCGACTCCACGCTGTCCCCGGACCGGGACACGTTGGGCCCGCGGATCAAAGACGGACCGGGACGTGAGTGGCTCTGATTTTACTGGTTGCAGCTGCTGTTTCTGTCTGTACTTTAAGTTTATTTATTTATTATTAACCCTTATTTAAAGGTGCTTTAAGTAGTCCATGACTTCCACTGACCTCTATCAGCGATCATTAAAAACTGCAGCATCTGTTGTCAGCCCCCGGAGTATGGCAGCCTGTAATTGACACAAAAAATGAAGTCACATTTTCACGAGTAAGCTAGCTAATTAGAGCGGAGATGCAACAGAAACATCTACTGAGAGGTAATAAATCACCGTGCAAAATACTGATATTAAAAATAGCTTTGGCTTCAGAACAAAATATCTTGCAACACCAAACAGTAACGATCTTACTTATTGCCCCTTTAACCGGGCAAGTTGGCTGAGAACATGTTGTTGTTTACAGCCTGGGGGAGTAGCAGCAGGTTGAGGGAAGGCTACACACACACACACACACCCAGGAAAGAAGTACAGTTTTTCGCCTTCATCTAATTTTTTCGGGGTATTTTTATTGAACTATGAAATTATATATTTTTTGTATTTGTACCACTAAAATGTTTTTTTTAAAACCATAATGTTCCACACATCCCACACGTCTTTACCACTGCTGGAAACTGGCAGGTCTTACAGAAGAGGATGGAGCTGCTTCCCCCTCTGTGTTCCCAACCAGTCCATCTTCCACCCCTCCACTTTTTTACCACGTTGATCGTTTTACTTTTTGTCGACGCAGCAGTTTGTGAGGGGTCGGCATTTTTTCTCCGACTGCTGGCTGTGTGGTGCCAACATTTTCTACTGCCTCAGCCTGTGTACTCTGTTGTTTTCTGGTCAAAAACTGCTCCATTTTTCTTGCCCAGAATGCACTGGAAAGAATCACCCGCTCATAGGCTGCCATGAATCATCTAGGGGACAATAGTCACATTCACAAGTGAATCTTTGTTCACATTTTTTTTCATTGAGTTGTCAGCGACATGTTTGCCCTTGAAAAAACATATTATTAAAAACATATTATTCAGGGGCTAAATAACTCTTAACACAAGAAAATATAATGCACAATGTTATGTTGCATTTTCATGTTCTTGCTCAGATAAACTACTGTACTCCAAAATTGTAAGTTATATGCATCTATATAGCACAAAATGAATGAATGGGCTGTGTTGGTTCACACCATGGCGTTGTAAGTGGCTAAACAGTGACTGAGATATTTGTGAATCTCAGAGAGAGTGGTTGAGATACTGTAGCTGTGAAACCACTTTTTTGTAGTTTAAAATCTAAATCTTATCTCATGTTCTACGTGTAGAGTGACGGGTTTGATTTCTTTTTCCCAGGTTATGAGCTCTTTGCCATCATCAGCCACATGGGAGCATCCACAATGTCTGGACATTACATATGTCACATCAAGAAGGAGGGAAGGTGAGTTACGCACCCGATAAACCGTTCTTCGTGTTCAGTTTTATTTGTTGTGCTTCAGGGATGACACCGTATTGTTTGTCAAAATAAAAGGCTCTATAACGTCTTAAGGGCCTCCTCGCTCCCTGCTCTCTAATTGATGGGTTCATTACACTTTCAAATCATTTCAGGAAGTGGATTTTCCCAAAAATTCAATTATTGAAAAGCTTTTGCTATCAGAAGTCTGAGAAATTATTCTGAATTGCAGTGTCAGTCTGTTTTATTTTAATGGATTGAATTGAAAATAAATGGACCCTAGTTCTGCTGTCCCCATAGTGGTTACTTTTGAAAGATGGGATGTGAAACTCCACACTTTGGCATTTCACGCAGCCAAATCTAATTAATACCCTCCTCAAATATTCTTCCTTCCCTCCAGGTGGGTGATCTACAATGACCACAAAGTATGTTTGTCAGAAAGGCCTCCAAAAGACTTGGGCTACATCTACTTTTACCATCGACTCTCTAGCAGTTAGACTGAGCTAGAGATACCCGCCCCGAAACCCCAA
>CABFOQ010037475.1:15038-28504 GCA_900660455.1 Gephyroberyx darwinii
TGCAACCTTAGAGAACCGCAGCCTTGCTACCAGAAGACTGGAGGATAACTGGAAGAGTAACAACAACAAACGATGGAAGCAACCACACTCAGACCAGCCAAAAGGAGAACTGCTCGCCTTATCACGATGTCACTGATGAACAACCAGGAAATGTTCAACGCGGCTGTGGTCGGGAAAGCAACGTGCTCTTGTGCATCTGTGTTATTATGTCGTGCTTTAAATGTGTATTTAAATGTTTTCTTTTTGTCTCTACAGTGTAGGTACAGAGGGATGTGTGCAATTAACACAAAATAATGTCACATATCAGATCTTGTTGTTCGTTCTCTATGCCTTCAGATATTGTGCCAGTACTTTTCAAAGTGGTACATTTTATAAATGTATATTCAAATGGCAACGCTTCACTGCCGGCCCTGAAATGCTCCGAATCCAAACTGCAACAACAAACAAGAAATTACTATGCTGCTGGTGGCTTTGCATTTCATTATGTGGCATTGGAAATGGAAGGTGATGTTCTGCATCCACTGGGAAACTGAAAGGACATCAGGAATTATGAACATGTTAAATATCATGTTTTGGACAGTGTGGGAAAATTACCGTCATATGCAACTTTCAGAATGAGCGAAAACACAGAAAAAACCCAACATGCTCGGCAGTTTTAGGCTTGTAAGTGTCAGCTGGACACTTGCATAGAAGCACATGAATACCTAGACCAGAGACGAGTCAGATATCCCTTTGTGGTTGAATGATGACGATGTCACATCTGCCCCACTTTGACTTGCAGATGACATGCAAGTTTGTTGCTCAATGTCAATCTCAATGCCGTGGCAGTTGATCATTGGCTGAGGTCATTTCGGTTTTCAAAACAAAAGGGTATTTTTTCCTTTCCTGAAAGCACTTTTAGATAAAGAGATTATTTAATGTTGCTCCTGATGCAGTAGAAGTAGACTTTAGAAGTAGAGTTTTTATTCACAACTGTGGTAACCCACGTTTCACCTACAGTACTGCTGAAGTGGCCCTAAGTCTGGCTCTCAGATTACGGTGTCCAGTGTTCTTCATCTTCAAGTAGAAAAATATTGACATAGTATACAGTAGTAATGTAGTATGTAGTATGTAGTATGTAATAATTCTTTGTCAGATGCAACTGACCCAGTTTGGTTATTTCACCACTTGGACAGACTTAGACCACCAACCAACAGTTAGAAAATGAATGTTTTCCCATAACGGACTGAAGTTATGTTGAATTTGACCTGTTGCCACCTTTATAGGTCAGTCACACAATGTGTTTATGCACCTGAACACTCATGTTCACACGTTTTCTCCTCTACAGCAATATGCACTACAACCAAATCTCTTCATGTACTAAAAGCTGTACTTTTACCTGTATCTCTTCAAACGTGTGTTCTTGGTGCAGTGCCGAATGTATAACTTCATGGTGCTCTCTGCAACCAAAACCTGTTCTTGGGCGTTAATACTCAGAAACCACATCAAAGACGGAATTGGCCCTACCTCCTTATATTGGCTTCTCCACTGACTCCTCCTACTTATGTACTCTGTTACTATGCTTATCATGTGCAGGACCGGCTCAGTGTAGATTTGCTTGTCTGTCAAATATGTGTGAACCTACAGTCACTGACATCTCAACGTTTGGGTACATACCGCAGCTCTAGTTATGGCTTAAGAGTTCATTGTATACCACATGGAACTTGACTTGAATCTTGACAAGGCAGTGTAAAACCACGTAGTAACTATTTACTGTTGTGTTAGGAATACAGGGGCTCATATCCACTTTAGGACTCTGGCATTTGGTGAAACATTATTGCACCCAGGAGTGCACTTTTGGAATCATTTTAAAGGGGAGTTCCACCGAAAATGGACTCTCATGTTGTTATTCTGCAAAAGACACTGAAAATTGGCTAAGATTTTTTTTTTTTCTGTTGATGTTCAAGGAGAAGGCAATCCTTATGTCTTATATGGTTGAAGAATGTTATTTGGAGAGTTACTTCACTGTGTCTGTACTAAACATCTAGAATTGTGAAAGAAAAAAAATAGATGTTTGACAAAAATGTCTGCCTCAGATACTGCAATTTGATGATGCCACAGGCTTGTGTTTCCCTTTATTTTGAGGGCTAATCATCTTTCTGGAAACTTTCAGCAAGATTTCTATTTTACAGTCTGAATTTCACTGGCCTTCCACTTTATCAACATTGTCCTGAGGCTTTTCTGAGGAAAGCTTTTTTAAAGTAGAGCCCCTTGGTTGTTTGGGACGAAGACTGCACCCCTCGACTTCTCATTCCCATCAGATACTACTTGATGGACTGTGGTGTTCATTGCCTATGCAGTGGGGAATTCTCAAATGTCTCTCTATGCAAGTCTTGTGTTTCTGCTACACACAAATTTTCTCACAGAAACCGAATAAGCAGAATGCATCCTCTCCCCTGGACCTCCCCTGTTGTTGACGGTGGGGCGATAAGATTCACATCACTTTACAGTTTAGTGACAGATGACTTCAGATGTTCTGTGCGTTGCGGTTTCATTCTCAGCAACTTTGATTTCCCCCACCTCTTACGCTTGATTACTGTGGGCTGACCCAGATGATTTCTGTTTAGTGTTTGTCCTTTTTTGTTTCAGCTTTCCCTCCATCTCGGTCTCTTCCACTCTGTCTCTCTAAGTTGTGAAAGGTAACGGTTTAATTTGTCTCACAAAACGCCTTTTTACTGTCAGCATGTGCACTAAAATTTGCCATTTAGTCATTTGGATTGTACAATTGTACTTTTGTGAGTTTATTCTCTTTTTCATTTAACTAAATGTCGCAATGGTACTTCACCTATTTTTACTCAATTTTGTTTCCTTTTTGCCTTTTTGCAAACAAGTTTGTGCCAATTCTGTAGTTTTCATTACATACAGCTTTCCTGAAGGGATTATTTTAAGTTGACTTTTGTAATGTTTGTATTTATCCAAATATTGCGTAGGATACAGTATTGTAATGTGTTGTAATGTGTATTGTAATATGTGAATACACTCGTGACGACAATATACCCAGTGGTACCTGCAATGTTTGGATAATTCAATAAACTGCACCTTTGTTGAGACTCGGCACTGACACTTCATTCAGAATGAAGGAGAAATCCGTTCTTCAAGAATAAGACACAAGAGCATCGAATATATAACAACAGTTTATTTTAAAAGATTACTTTCATATTGTATGTTTTAAAGGTGCTAATGATTTTCTTGTGATTAATTATACAGGGAGAGTAATATGCATTATAGTTTCAGTAAACTAATAATTACAGTATATAAAGTATATCATTTCTAAGTTCATTCTTTGCATCAAAATATCATTTTATTCATACATGTATGTTGGATAGATAAATAAACCAGAGTAAACTGTCTTTGTACACGTGGTGGATTAGAGGAATGGGTACTGAGAAAGAAATGTATTGTACACAAGATATACTGATAGCACGTAACACAAACCCCAGCCTAGGAAGTGTTCATCAACTACAACAGTTTTTGTAAATGCTTTATAGTGATTCATAATTGATTAATGCTTGTTCAGCTATGAATTGTTATACATACATTCATAAAGTGCTTACAAATACTTTATAAAGCGTCATATAAATGGGGGGGTGTATAAATAGTATTGCAAACATTAATATATATGGCCTAAGATGGTGAAGTAATGCTCGAGGTAATTTCTAATACAGTTGTTCATAGTATACTCAAAATATCTTTATCAGTGTAACCATTTATAACGAGGCTTTATAAAGCATTTGTACAAATTTTAACTATTAATAGTTTACAGTTGCTTTATGAATGTGTGCATAACAACTTTTAGATATTTTGTCAAGCATATAACCAATCTTTAATGCTCTTTAAAGCATTTGTTAAGTATAGTTTATAGATGCTTAATAGGTTGGTGTTATTGTAAAGTGTTATCAATATGTTTATAATTTGTACAAGTCATAGTTATAAAATTACTACAGAAGATAGCCATGATCGCCCAGCTGTAGCAATGTATTCAAGCTTGTTCAAGGTATTGTTCAACACTCACTTCTCTGCTTGAGCCTTGCACACTTGCCCAGCCTATGCGAGGAAAAGCATCTCGTGTACAATATATACTAAATATATATATATATACACCACTTTTTTGTCAAGGTTGCAGCTTTTAAAAGTGCATTGTAGAAATATTGCAAGGAAACTCCTATTTCATTTTATAAGCTAGTGGGAGAGAAAGAAAGCACTTTCATGAATTTCATGCATAAAACTTAAAATGGCATTCAAAATGAAGCGTATCTAGCATGCGATCAACCTCCATGAGTTCTTCAGGAGCATGCGTTTAGCTAGGTCATCACACCTGAGAAGGTACACGAGTAGGTTCTACAAAAGGGAATTTGTCATCAGGCATCCTATCTCAATGCACAGCAATGTAGTGTACACAGTAGTATTATAGAGTTAGCCAGCAATTTAAAAACAACCTTTTAAAAAAATAAGATTTTCATTTTCGACATAACTACAGTATCTTCGTTTAAAATGCAAAAAGCAAAAGGCCTACAACTCCATAAGAAAATTAGAGTTATTTTGGAAATCACATATTACCAGACATCACGTTTTGAGCTTTGTTCTACAGTTTGCTGTTGACACTTAAGACGACTGGGAGGATGGAGGACAGAACACATGTAGCGTTCAAATTTGAGGGATGGAAGAATACTGGCCCAAACAATATCTCCCATGTCTATGCTTTCAAGCGTCTTTCAGGGAATTATTAGAAGTAGATTTGGTCAACGGCTTATGAGGAGGAAAAAGCTGACTAAGCTCGTCTTGGACTTGCTGAGAATCTAATCTTATACAAATGAAATACCCAAGGGAAGGGTGCCCAAAGTGCTGGCCCAGTGTGCCTCTAGCAGGCAGTGCTAGCACGCACACCATAACTGAATGTAATGGATGCCAATGGAAACAACTACTTGACTAAAACAGAGACGTGGCTGCACACCTATAGCATAGATGCAAAAAACATATTTTATTTAGGCATTTGATGGTAATAAAATCGTCAACAGCATAGCACAGACTACAAAACATTTCTTATCTAATCATCAAATCTCTCAGTAAGTGAATAAATGTACACAACCACCTCTCTGCTTTGGCCCAGTTGCCTCTGACACTGTGCAGTCGGTGACAGCCTTCACAGGGTGCTCTGATGCAGATTGGTAGTGGCACGCACATATGTGCTCTGTCTCAGTGGGCGCCGCTGGCTCCTTGATCTATTAAACATCATGGGTGGCCACAGAGACTCCATGCCAAAGACTTTAAGTATCTGCCTGCGTTAGCTACTGAGCTTTTCCAATCTGAAACAGCCATCTTATAGGTTGTTTTAACAGGATTGTTTAAATTGAAGGAACTTGTCCCATAATATTTGCAGTTTTCTAGTTGCCCGCACTAGTGGAGTGAGTTTTCTTCTCAAAGGGAACCTAAGATGAGTTTCAATAGAATAGCCTTTATACAGTAGACTGGATAAATAAAACATATATCTGACAGCAAGCCTTTATGTATGGCAATGAATTGAGTGGGTGCAATTGAGGTCAAAGACATAATGCCACGCCACAAGGTTATAAAACATGAAACCTACACTTCAGGCGGATGGCAGTTTTTTTGGGTGTCCCTGCTTTTGCAGAATCACTGACCATTAACTACTTTTCTCCTGACAAATAACATTTGTTGTTCTCCGATAGCTAAAAACACTTTTCTCACTCTACAATCCATGACATCAAAGCTAT
The DNA here is from genome assembly GCA_900660455.1 of Gephyroberyx darwinii. Lineage (NCBI taxonomy): Eukaryota > Metazoa > Chordata > Actinopteri > Trachichthyiformes > Trachichthyidae > Gephyroberyx > Gephyroberyx darwinii. Next base: position 20,810 of record CABFOQ010037475.1, read on the forward strand.
ACAATTTGGAAGATGAATGGCCCTAGTGCTGGTCTCTGGTAGACTAGATAACGTTCTTTCAAAGCACAGAAACAGCACTTCCTGAATTGACACTTCAGAATGGCAACATAAAACATGACCTTTTGCATAGGATCCTAAAATACAACCTACTTCCTACACCCCGACCGCAGACCCAACAGTTCAGCACCATGGTGCTGAGCTACAGTACAGTGAATTGTATCTATCATTTACTCTGTGTTGCATGGCTAAGAACGGTGACATCCATTTCCCAGAGTGACTTTCAAACTAGCAACAATGATGCTAACAGACTACTGAGGCCATTAGCCATGAAGCACATTTAAAGAGAAAGCATGTTTTTGAGTTTGTGCAGGGAAATGATATGGAATAGTAGAATCATTGGAGTTTGATATTTCATACAACCATATTTTTCATATGGTCTCAAAACGTAATTTATGTGGATGCAAGCCTCATAGATAACTTTATGTCAATGTATCTGCTATTATATAAGGCAGTCCTTTAAACCTTGAACATGCATGATGGCTGAGGAGAATTGAGTGAAATGGAGGAGTTTCGCGACCTGTGAAGGTGCATCAAAGATAAAAATGCATTTGAAAAAACTCAATGCTCTTTCATGGGCTTGCAGCTACACATCCTTTATCTGTAACGTCGTCATATTATATTGTAAGGTAGTGTAATTGCAGAAAATGGATATAGTCTGATGCTTAAATTCAATGTAAAAGGACTACACGGAAAGTCATCCCAGATATCAAAGCATGAAACAGTGATTGACCAGAACATTTTTCCATATGAAGAACTTTCAAAAGTTTCAAAAGAGTAATGAGGGTTTTTCAGATCCACATCATCCAACTTTCATGTGCCAGTCAGGATAAAAGGAATAGAGAGGAGAAGTGAATTGAGGAGCCTAGACCAACAAAAAAATACTTAATGGTTCACAAAGCCTTCGAGTTCACGCCAGTTATTCAAAGAAATCAAAACTAGTCTGAAAATGGCTTAGCATTTTGTTGCCATAAAAATAGTGTAAATAAATATTGTTGTTCGCATGCATTTGAGTAAGGCTTTACAACCTGGCTTGCACATTCCACTTGGATTGAGGAAGTTATTTGTTTGCTTGAAGTGCAAAGGGAAAACCTCTAAAAGTATGTTAATTTCCAACAAGAATCGGTTTATGAAAATGCTTTCTCATGCAGTGTTATTATTCCTCATTGAAAGAGGATGAAAACAAGCCAGGAACGGAATTTGGAGTTCCAGGTCATATGGTGCAGTCTTAATCGTTTGCTCACTAAATCCTTCCTTTAGGACGGTGAGACAGACTCGAGTCTTTGAAAGTAATTGGATAATGAAACCTTTTTTTCCAAAACCTCATCTCTGCTCTGCAAACAGCATCTAAGGGTTTCTCTCTGAGATTCTCGAACTGCCTGTCTCTCCTGTCTCAGCTCTGTTCCACTGGATGAGTCAGTTTTTAATTGATGTGTTCTCTAAGGCATTGCTCATACAATCTTTGCCCGTCCTTGTGCTCTTCAGGGAAATCCCAAATTGCAGTGCAAATCCATCACAAAGCAGTCACTTCAAGCACTTACAGAACCTGTCCTCAGAACTGCTCCAAGGTACTTGGGGGGGGGGAAATACAACAACTTTGACTGCTGTAGTTAAATTTAACGTGCAAAGACAGCACGCTGTTTGGGCTCTTGGTTGTTGGGGAGAGAATGGAGGTAAAGGTAAGGGGGAGATGCCATTGTCACCACCTCCCACTCTTCATATGTCTAGGTTGAAGGCCCGCATGAGAAGATCCAGGTCGCCGATATTTGCAGCCTGGAAGAGTTCGGGCTGGTCCATCATGGATAGAGCTATCCTCAGAGCGGCCCAGATGTTCCCAGACATCACCTGGTGGGACAGCTGGCGACTCCGGCTTTTCCTCTGCAGGCTTAAGGCCGTCAGGAAGTTACTGGCTGCCTCTCTGAGGGATAAGCAAAAACTCCAATCAGTTTAGTCTAGGATTGATAGTTGCGGTGAGCATGCACGGGTTTTATCCTGCACCTACATTGCAACCAGTCAACCAATCCGTCAAGCAACCATTCACCCACCTGTGTGCCCCCAGGTTGATACAGCTGATGCCCAGGTTGTAGCGGGACCTGATAAACCCTGGCTGGAGCTCTAGGGCTCGGGTGTAGGCCTCCACCGCCTCCTCGCTCCGGTCCCCATTTGCCAACGTGGCCCCCAGCCGGTTCCACAACAAGTAGTCCTGGAAGGAGGGGGAGTGGAGGATGGGTATTCCAGAGGGCGGATATGGAAGACAGTTGGTTTTGAATTGAGATGATTAATGATCATTGTGATCTGTGTTGTCAGATGCTATCAGTCTTGACTAAATCATGCTAAACTTGCTCTTACAACAATATTAGATCTATTATATTTTTTATACATCTGTTTTGGTTCTGTGGCTTTGATCATTGCACTCAATGCTATTGGTGGCTTGTAAATTTGCCAATCTAGGATTGTAAGCATATTCTACTGTTGCACCCATTGTAAGATTCTCTGTGTTCACTAAATGCCTAAAATGTAAACGCAGGAGAGCTATAGTAATGTTGTAGGTAAAACCAAAAATCATCATGGTGATCCCTCTGTACTGAAGCTGAGGATAACTGTTATGGAAAGTTTGAACAAGTAGCCGGCAGTGTCTTGTACCGAGAAGTTATGAGGGACTGCAAGTGAAATAGAGCTGAATAATCTGGGCCACTACTCAACACTCAGCCCTGTATCTGCGGTGACAGCATGACAAAGCATTTCTAAAATAGCAAGCTGTAATTTTCTATCTTTTGGATGCACAAATGACTGTGTTAACGTGTTTTTGAGCATTGCGCTGCACCCTGTTATAAACTAACCTAACAATTCCAAGGATCATTTGAGGAGAGCTCAGTTACATCACATGGGGTGTCCTTGGCTTTGTTTACCACCTGGAGATAAGACAGGTACATAGTGAGGTCATGGTCTGCTACAGTATAGGGGGCCTTCACCTTAAGCTAAGCCTAGCAGTGGGCTATCATTATCTCCCATTGTGCTCAGAGCCATTTTTCCAGCAGGGGAGCAGATATTACCAAGTCAAATGCGGGGGGTTGTATTTACCAGTGAGTAATATGCCTACCGGCCTGGGACAGTGCTGGGGCAGACACTGATTTTCATTAAGTAGATGCAGCAATGCAAGAAAAGTATGTTTGTGACTCTGTTTTCGTGTTCATGTGTGTGTTCATATGTGTGTATTAATGAGGTTAAGTGTGTTTGCGTAAGTGTATGTATGTGCGTGCTTGTGCTAGATCACATGCTGGTGAGCTAAGAGCTGGTGCGTGCCAGTCAAGAGTTCACGAGGCTGGATTTTGCAGCTCCGTGCTTCAGATATCGGTGTGGCAGTTTGATGTGCCTCACTGCATCTGCTTGCATGAGCTCTCCCTTGATAATGCTAACTCCATCTCTCTATGGGTATGTGCATGCTTGAGGGCTTTATATCTGCCGTATGTGTGTGTTTGCATGGGAAGATTGTGTGTCAGATCAGGGTTTCTGTACGTATGCATGTGTGTGTGTTTTTAGCAGACTGTGCAGCAGATGTGTTTCTCAGAGGCAGAGCTGCTCTGGAGGCAGAAATAATGATTGGTTGAGTTAAACCTCAATGGGTGGAGCCAAAGAACTACAGTTTTTCAAAGCACAAGTTAGCGAACTGGCAAACTTTTTTAAAGGTTATTTTTTGTCTTTATTTGGACGCGCCTTAGACTACAGAGCCTCCAGGACGCCCGAGCTAACTGGCAAACTTGAATGTCAAAGAAGGAATTCTTGTCAATATATAAATGGCAATGACTGTTTTTCATTCATTCATGAGCATGGCATCCATGATCTTAGAAGGTCAGAAAGCTAGGTCACTAGCTTGTCTAGAAAGCTGTTGGCTAGTATAGCTAGTTTGAACCTGGAAGGTACTAACTTAAAAAACCTAATCTAGCCAAACTAAGTTATCTAGGTTAACTAGTTAGCCTTGCTGACCTCTCAAGGTCAAACTAGCCATACTGGCATATAACTATCTAGGTACCTAGCTTGCCTGCTGACCTTCCCAGATCATGAATGCCATGGTCATGATTGAATGAAATGCAATTTTTATTTTTTATTTGCATTTTAAAGAGTTCCTTCTTTGCCACTCTAGTTTGCCAGTTAGCTAACATATGCTCTGAGAAATGGTGCTTCTTTGGCTCCACCCATAAGATCATTGCTACCTCCAGAGCAGCTCTGAGAAATGTTTGTGTAACTAAACCTCCAATCTTCCCGATCTGTGTTTTCATGTGTCTCTGCGTGAGTGTTTGTTTGCGCTCACACATGCGCGGGACTCCCCACCTCGGGCCGCACCGACAGGGCGGCATTGAAGGCCTCCACAGCTTTGTTGAACTCGGCGCTGAGGTTGTAGAGCACCCCGAGGCCCGTCTGCAGGTCCGGGTCGATGCTGTCAGAGTTGTGCTGAGCTGCTTCCAGGAAGAGCTCCTTGACCTCGGGTAGCAGGGAGCTGTGGACACGTGCACGCACATGCACACACACACACACACAGAGGGATTAGTGTGTCTTAGGGCTGCTGAGACACTGAGTGCCCTTGAGAAAGTCCAGCTATGATGTGCCCTGTACAGCATGTCAAATTTATTCATTTATTCCATAGAGAGAGCAAAAAGGGAGAAGTGGTGAGAGGGATTGGAAGAAAGGAGGGTAAAGGGATGAGAGAGAGAGAGCAGTGTGGAGCACAGAAAGCAAAGGGCAGATTGAGATGCACCTGTATCTCTTCACATTGACTGGACAATTGATGATTTGATAAAGTGGTGCTTTACCTTGGGAGCAGAATTAGGCCTCTTCTATCTGACACAGCTAGCAACCTCATTTTTCTGGCTTATGATAGCTACAACAGTTAGAGTGGTTTGATGAGATGGGTGCATGTAGCTGCACGCTTGCTGTCTTGGCAATGAAATTACACCTTTGCCAGCTGTGGTTGAGAGACCTTGAAATAACTTTCCCTCCCAATGACAGTAGAGTAATAGCTGTTGCATTAAAACAAATGATACTCTAAAATGGCCTCCAAAAGATCACGTTCTTGAGTGTGCGACACGAGTGCATGATGTATCATGTCTGTCAGCCCCTCAATGATATTGGGTATTGTTAGAAAAGGCTGGAAGTCTGTTATGGACATTTTAATGTCAGGTTAAAAACTTTTGATTTAGATGGTTTCTGCATCTTAATATAGGGATATTGCTATAGATTATTTTCATCTTTCGTTTCATTTTTAATACATCACCAGCTTTTCCACCAGTAGCAATATATTAGTAGAAGCTTGTACACTGACTGTCAACCTCAGGGACACCAGTGATTCATACTGGACAGACTTTCTCGCCTCTCCTTCTGTCAAACTTGGAGGGCTGAACCAGCTTCTCACAGTACCACAACCTTCCGAGGTCATCTTTCAAGATTAGAGAAAATGGGAAAATGTGCAGTAAAAGTGAATGAACATTGCTCCAGTGGATTTGCTTTGCGGGCAGCAACAGAAGATTGTTGCAATGGGCAGCTCCCATGTATGAATGTGCCTAAAACTGTATGAATGTGAAGCAGGGCAGAAAAAGAGCATGTATTCTCTGCAAACCCTTCCCTGGATAAATCATTAAAAACATCATATTATCCATTTGCCTCAGTGTATTCAGTCCTTATATTCTCTGACATGTGGTGAATAGGACCTGAAAATAGAGTTCCACCCTAATAACTTTGATACAGAAGAAGAATTTAAAATTACTGTCATATCAGCAAAAAGCCTGCCTTCATCAGGCCTGGTGTAACATCCAAACAAACAACTGCCGTTAGTATTTTAGCTGTCCCACTGACCATATACCTGAGCATGAGCATCCTTAAACTCTACCTTTCATATCTCCCCATGTTGGAGACACGAGACATCCTACGTTGGGAGTTTGGGGATCCCATCAGGTGGGCCTTGGCCTTCAGCAGGTGCTTGTACTTGGTGTTGTGGCGCAACCAGCAGAGCAGGGCCTCGCAGGCATCCTGCCGCATACCGGTGTTCGTCAGGCTCACCGCCAGGCCCATGAGAGCTGGGAGATTGTTGGGGTGGAGCTCCAGGCACCTGGATGGCAACAAGGCCGGGGGGGATGGGAGAAAAGAGTTGGTGGAAGGTGTGTACTTCAAAGAGAAATCTAGATTTGATGGGCATTAATTGGGCCAGGCCAGGGCAGAGTGAACATCAGGCGGTGGCTAATGATCTCCAGGTCAGGTTGGATGAGCTATACCTCTCTTGCTCTGACTCTTTAGCAGTGGGCCATGTTTGCATACTGCCTTTAGCAGCAGGGTTAGAGGATTTGCATTGGGTTTGTATTTAGGGAAAATGCCACTGGTGATTGTCCCGGAGCTCGAAATGTGTTTGCAGCGAGTTTGTCAAAAGTTATATCACTGGTTATATCATGTGGACGACTGCCATTAAGAGCTATTCTGTCCCTTGTAATTGGAAAGAGAAGAGCAGCACTATGTGGGATGAACAACATGGATTACTTAAGAGACTAGAGAAGAGTCCAAAACAAGATTTAGCTTTCATCAAGATAATGCTGGAGACAGATTTGCTCCAGCCGATGTGCCAACTTCCTTAAAACACCCCCTTAATCCCAGTCAAACCAAATTATTTCGGTCAGACTGGGTCCCCCAACGGACTGCGCTGTAGGTGAAGATTACATAAACTTTGATGCACTTGACTGACCGTTATACCACTCAAATGCACTGCACACTTACAGAGACATCTTTCTGTCCCCAGAAAACAAGGTCCAAAAAAGAGAGAACATTTCAGTTATCCATATTTCTCTGAAGTACAAGGTGACCAGACAACTCTTTTCCAGGGACAGTCCCGGATTTGTTGGAAATTAGAATAGAATTGGCTGCCCATCACAAAAAGCATAATAACATCAGTCAAATTTGTGCCTCTTCAGTTTCTGGAGTGTATCTAAAGCAGTTCAGAGAATGCCAGTGTTTTTATTTATTGTGTTTGTTTCAGTGCACTATGGAGACTCAGCCCAGATGCTTTTGAGCATCAAAAGTGAAGCATCAAAAAGTGAATGTTACAAAGCCCAAACAAAGCCAAAGTTTCTCTGCATGAAATAAAAATATATCCGTTAGCCAAACAAAACTGGATGCTTATTTTCTTTGAAATATTGAAGTTAGTCAAATAACTCAAATGCAGAGAGAATATGTGTTAATACGATGCAGCAGCATAATGTGATGCTAAGTAAACATCTAATCTCACCTCATACAAAAACAACATACTGTATGGAAACTCAACTCAATGCATGAGTCTAAATGAAGAGGGTTTCTAGCACGACATGCAAACTGTACAGTATTCATCCTGTGTTTGCACCTCGTGTACAATAGCAATTCAATCCTTTCTACCCACAGAATGGAAACGCTCACAAAAAGGCACACGGAGTGGAAAACATGTTTTCCCAGTGCTCTTCTGTATTGCATTTACTTGCCAGTGTTACACACTCAGGTAGATAGACGTGCTGTTTGTCCCTTCTATGGCTTCAGCAGTGTTATGAGAGGTTGAATGAAAGTGGGCCATCTCCCTATGTGGTGTCTGGTCACCCTGGCCTTTCGCAATCATCGTCCATGTGGACATGT
>CABFOQ010037475.1:28524-40690 GCA_900660455.1 Gephyroberyx darwinii
CTACCAATCTTTTGTTAGAGAAATGTTAGATAAAGAAGATGAAGCTGTATGAAGGCTTGAGGGATTTTGGATAGTCATGTCCAGGAATCAGGATAGGTAGCACGGTAAAAAGGTAGTAAAATGGTGATGGTGTTCTTGTCTTGGCTAGATATAACAATCTCAAATCATTACATTGGTATTTTGAGTTTTGTTTTTTATTGGTTCCTCTTTAAAATACTTAACTTAAAAGAGTCTTTGAAACCTCTCAGGCATATTCCATGCACGTTTTAGGGACCATATAGGGAGTCCCTTTATGGTCCCTAATATATGAAGCCCAAACGATGACAATTGGCTGTTGCATTATGTTTATGAGCAATTTATATCATGCAGTTGCTTGTCCTTACCTCTGGAGGGAGACAATTGCTGCCTGCTCGTTCTCATTTTCAGCCTGGGTGGTCCCCAACACTTGCCAAGCCTACAGGGAGACAATAGGTAACAGGAATGAACAGGGATGTCACCTGGACTCCAAGACCTCACATAGAGATTCTTCTAAGAGGCTGCAACAGAACCAGATGCACAGCGCAGCATCGTCTGCAGTTTACGACGACTTGCATCCAGCGCAGAACGCCTGCGGCCATTGTCTATAGTCTATGTCGCATGTCATCCCTCTTCTCTGACTCCTCTCTGACACACACAATTATGATTACTATTGGTAAAGTGATTAGCTTAGAGGCGTATCCTCAGTGAAAAAGCTCTGTCATCCTCATACTCTTAATGTTTGATTCATCCAGGCAACCGGAATGAATGAATTAAGCTGTCAGACATCACTGGCATGCTGCTGCAGCTCTCTCTCTCTTGAGAAGTCAAATCATAATTGGGGTGAAGACTTTGCATTTGCTGCTAGCAAACCAAGGTTATTAAGTGCACTTGATGATGAATGTTGCCAAGTTGTTATTCAGTAAATTGGGAACGTGACTGGGTGAAGAGGCATGTTGGTTGAACTTTGAGCCAACATCTCTCCACAGCAGGGAAACCCAACTTGAAAGCACGCCCGATCGGATCGTAGGTGGGCAGATATGATGTGAACTTTAAGGTAAATCCAAGTCGATGAGATTGCTCTTCTTTTCCATTCTCTATCAGGGCACGCTCAGCCACCTGCGCTCATGATAATCTCTGTTCCACTCTTTGACATTGACACTCCATTAATGATAGGCTAAGATAACAAAACTATGAATCAGGTCTTGAATGAATGGATTCGAGGGTGGTAAATTATTTCTGAATGATTCGGAGGTCTTCACAGCGGGAGAAATAAGCCACTAAGCGCCCTAGGAGAAAATTTTGGAATCGTCTTATTCCACACACCCCGGGATAATCCTCTCCTCGGAATAACCGGCACATTTCTGTATATTCCAGGGGATTCCGCGAGCCGTTTCTATGAGGCTTTGCTCTCTGAGGCTGCAAAGAGGTCACTTCTTTTGAAATGGGGGGGAATACATGAAGGAAACAAACCTGAAAAATGAGCTATTATTCAGCCCAGTGAGCAAATGGAAATTCTCATTGGAAATACGACCAGGCTTGGTATTTTTTGCTACAGTAAACAACTCTATTAACTGAAAAAAACTCCTTTGCCCTCTACTGGTAATCAGCATCTGGCCTCTTTCTACTCCCCGAGTTTTCTCCTCCCTCTATTTCACACAGCTTGTGGTCAGTGAGGTTTTCTTCCTGGTGTTTGTGCTTGTCGCTCTCTTTTTGCACGCCAGTGTGTACATGTGTACAGCTTTCCTAGATGAAGGAAATGTTGGCAGTGTGTGTGTGTGTGTGACTGAACGGATGGCAGCCTGAAGCTTGGAGAAGCAGACTTGAGACCTGAAAGTCACTGTTTTGAATCCTGGGGAAATCTGGGTGACGGAAAGGAATAATGGTTTCATCTCCATCAATAACTACCATCGAAGTGCCCTTGAGCAAGGCACTGAAAACTGAATTGTTCCAGTAGATCTGACAGTAAAGGACTATGGTAGCTCTGGGAAGCTATTATGTGCTGTAAAGAATGTGTTTACCGTTAACCCGCCTGGTTCAATAAGAATGTGTCTGTCAATGTGTGTGTGCCAATGGGAGTGTGTGTGTGTGTGTGTCTGTGTGTGCTAACAGAGTTGTGTCCATTCACCTCTGAATCATGAGGATCCTGCAAGATGGCTGCTTCCAGTAGCAGCACAGCGTTTGGCAAATCTCCCTCTCGAGACTTCTTTAGTCCCTCTTCAAACGCATTGGGCCAGTCCTTGTAAGGGTTATCTGTGTGGAAGTAGTAACCCTGTCACCAAAAAAGAAGAAAAACAACAACAAAAAAAACCCCATTAGACCAGGGACACTGGCAATGTCAGTTTCCTCTCCATATTCAAATGCACTTTGCAACTGTCCTCTGCAGTTGTATGTTCAAGCAAAGCTCTGGCAGCAGGAATTGATCTTTTCTGCTTCACATCAGACCTGGGCTAATCCCCCCAGGGTTTGTCTGTTCTCTTTAAATGTTAAAGTTTGCATTTTCAAACTGTGATTACCCTGGTGTGTTGTTGCCTGGTTCTGAACACATGGAAATGGCTTTTTCTTTAAGAACTCGCTCTGCACTGGGATCAATCAGAAAACCCAAAAGTCTGGTCTGTAATGACTTCCATTTATAAAGAAGGTCAGCTAATGGGTCGCATGTAGCTATATTCTCTAAGACTACCGTGGTAGTCACATAATCATGAGCTAATATCCCAGATAGCAGACTAACGTTGAATCAATGTTGAACTATAGCACTGATTCAACATCAGTGTTCAATGATATTTCAATCAATGTTATTCAAGCATTGGTTTAACATCAAATTAACACTGAAACAATATAAAATGAACCCTGCTTCATGCACAGCAGGAGTCTGTGGCAATTTGCCAGTAAGACACCATGTCAACTGCAGCTCCGTGGGGCTATTCAGGGTTTATTATTTCAGGGTGAAAAACTGATGATGAATCAAGTTTTCTATCTGGATATCCTCCGCAGATATAAGTTTTGATTTGTCACTTCTTGTAGGTGGAAAAGTCTCCATACTAGAATTTAATCTGGGCAAATAGCGTGAGTCTACAGGGTAGATTTGCCCTATTTACTCAAATAGAGGGAAATGGCATGCTCTTCTCTACTGAAGCCCCACTTTGTAATATAAGCTGATAGGCTGATATCACGCCTGGTGCAGCTTTAAAAAGCACCATAATTTATTTGAACTGTGTGCTATTAATCATTTTACAAAAGTATCTGTCACTTTTTCAAACGATGGGTATCTCATTTTAGAACAAAACTGCACTGGTATGCACAGTGCAGTTTTGTTTGTTACCATATGTCAACGTGACAAATTCCAATACATTTCTTGTGCTTGCTGATTAAAGTGATGATGACTCTGAATAGTGACCTTCTCGTGCGGTGAGACGGAGGAGGGAATCTGGGCCTGCTCGTTCTCCGTCAGCCAGTTTCGTCGAGCTAGCTCCTCCCACTCCGCCTGCATCTTATCCCAGAACTCTGTATCTGACTACAGACAACAGCGGGAGAGAAAAACACAGTGGTGGAGAAGTGGAACGAACAGGAGAAGCATGGGAGGGGGTTGATTAATACACAGTAGACACATAGGGCTGATAACTTCCCATCGTCCTGCACTTGGAAATGTCACGTCTGTCTGGCTGATTGGCTGGCTGTGTAATGTATGGACTGGACACTTCTGATGACTCATCGCAATTGCAAGTCGGGGCAGGACTCAAACTCTCCATTAGTTTGACGTTTGAACCGTTATTTGCTGGCATTTCACTTCTGACTAAAGCATCCAATGCTATCATGGAGAAATGAGCTGTGAGCATATTCTGTGATGGAGCCATCCATCAGGCATCACAGACGGATGGCCCAGGTTACAGGTCATATTTGATCCACTGGACTGGCATATTTAACATTTAATGTCCCCTGTGTCATCTGACTGGAGACTGGAGGCTATAGAGTGAAACCTTCAGACAAGAACCATATAGACGTGGTTCAAATTGCAGTCTCCACCAAAGAAAAGTGTTTTAGAAACTAATTTTCAGATTTTGAACAGAACATCATGTAGTGATCTAATTAGGTCACAGGCTTTGTGTGAGATGATGCTGAATTAAAAAATCACTGTTTAAATGCCACTTTATATTGGAAGGTAGCCGTCTCCACCTCAAAGCCTTATATTTATGTTGATAAAAACAATATCAAAAACATTTTGGCCAATTTTTGAGCTCAAATTTTTCATTATAACATGATCAGTTTAGAATTGGGGAAAAATAGTACAATACAATAATAATACAAATTTGAAGATTTTTACACCCCCCAATTTGTTTCTGTTGAATCATCCATATATGGCTTTTCAGTTTTTTTTCAAACAGCCAGTATGATTGCAAATGTATAGTCAATCCAAATCATTTGCTGCAGAACTTCTGTCTTCCCTGTGAGTGTACTACTGAAAAATGCAGTCTTAATATAATACGATTCAAAGTCATCGTTCCAAGAGCTTCAAGGGTTTACAGTAAATTACCATTATCTTTTCAATCCATTATCCACCTTGAGCAGAGCATCTTCACACAGACTGAAAGCAGGGTGTAGAAAAGTATTGCTGATACTGCTACATGTTCAACAACAACCACTGCAGACTACATGTGTTACTGACAGGTGACAATTATTCCACAGGCCTGTAAGAAGAGCAAGAAACTGAGTCAGGAGAGATGATTACTTGCTAAAAACTCTCTCAACCAAAGGTTGCATATTTCTAACTTCCCAATCTAACTGCTGCCAACAGTTGTTCTACACTTCAGTGATCAAGAGTGACAAGTGTCTGAAAAAGCCTCTGCAGAAGTACCTGTTCTGATAAGTGATGTTGTTTGGTTGATGTTTTGCCGCATTTCACACTGAAATATTGCTCATGTGGGTTTTGTATTGAGCTAAGTGGCTGATTAGCATTAAGTGAGGGTTTCAGGTTTACCAGGCAAAGGATAAGAGCTACAATCCTGAACTGATGAGATGACTAGATGAATATGTTTGTGTATAAACCAGCCATGAGACAAGACAGATGGGAGGATTAAGAGCAATTTAAGAAAATCTAAAGGCAAGATGGTGTGAGACAAGACAGATGTGACATTGTCCTCTCTAGTGAGACAGTTTGTCGTACCAGTGTACGACGTCAGTGTGCTGGATAAATGTGCAAACTCCAATCTTGGAGTTTGATTTTCATGGTTTTAACTGGAACTGAAGGTTTGTTTGGTCTTTTATAGGTAGAGCAAATGGCCCATGAAAAGCATGATGAACTACATTACTAGTCGTCTATAGAGAGCCATGGGTTTATGAAACCCTTTGTATAAACCCATTTTGTCATTTTGAAAATACATAACTGAAAATAAGACTGTTTTTATCAGAATTGCTGAATTGTTGACATCTGAAGATACAAGATTTATATTTTCCGGAGGCAATACACCTAAGCCGATGATGCTCATGTTTTTGGTGACAAACCCTAATTCAGAAGAATGGACCTTTTCTTCTTTCTGCTATAACACTCCAGTATAGTTCAGTAATGGTTCAAAGTGGAATGTTATTCCATCCCATCATTGTAGATGATTAATACTAAGTGATCTTAGGAAGGAGTCTTGAGTGTTCAATACGCAGCAGTGAGACATGTTGACAGCAGATGCCCCCTTCTTCTACTCTCCTCTCCACTTATCATGGTAAAAATATGAACACAATTGTTTGTGAGCAGCGCCCTTGCTCTCGGCAGACAGCACTGTCACTATAGATACAGTTAAACTTGTTCCTGTTTTTCATGTAAGAGTCGTATCCATCCAATTGCCACAGTGGAGTTCTTTTCCAGCTGGCTGACTCCATGGGTCTTGGCTGTCTTCCTGTCAGAGTCAGTGCAAACAAGGAAGAATAATACAGAAAAGAGCAGAACGTCCTCATGTGTCTTACTGAGTCCTTCATGGGTAGAAACTCATTTGTACATGGTAGGACTGTGGGCGCTTTGGTACTGTAGGGGGGAGGGTGTGTGTGTGTGTATGTGTGTGTGTGTGTGTGTCATGATGGCAAGGGTCTCTTCATCTCCTCATCTAAGAGGCTTGTGATTGACATGCTGGCCATAGTTTGGCCCCTCATGGAGAGAGATGGAAAGTAATTGCAGGCTGCTGACTCTCAGACAAATTGCCCATCACTTCATGAGGTGAGACCTCACTACTGGCTCTGGTTTGGGAGAAGGTAGTGGCACGGCCGCAAAGGTAGATGAGATATATGTAACATGAATGTGGATTAGAGTATACTCTAGTGTAGCTTTTCACATGTGGAACTAGCTGCAGTCCTCCTAGCACACTGGTATCAGAGCGTTCATCCAGTTGGTGGCCAGGACTACTATTTTTAAGTTCTTGTTTTCATTGTACCATTGTTTTAATCAAATGTCAAAAAAAGTTTCTAAAGTTTTCTCATGTAGGAGAAATAAATAACGTGGATATTTCTGATAACATCCTACTTCAGAGCAGCAGAAAAGAGTTTATTGTTCCCATCTGAAGACACACAGGCATTCAAAAAGTGAGACACCAGCAAATTCTCCCTTCATAGCTACAGATAGACTAAAGGTGATCTGGGCTTCCAGATGGTGGAACGCACTGCCTGGGGAGTTTAGGCGTTGCTAAGACACTATCATCTTCTAAATCACGTCTTAAAACACATTTTGATTTTATGTAAGTGTTTTTGTTTGTTTGTGTTTTCTCTTCCTTATGCTTCTTATTTTCATCTCATCGTATATTTTACTATTTACTACATTTTATTCCCCTTTGTCAACTGCTTTTAGATAAGTGCTACATAAATAAAGTTTGTGAGTATAATGCGGAGGGAACACATTTTAATGAGATAACAATGACTGGCCATGCAACTATATTTCATTTCATGATTAACCAAGCTCACACCAAAGGTCATTTTCTGATTAAAATTACAACATCTTACAACAACAGCAATTGGGACTGCAGCCAGCGACACTCCCTGCACTCCCTGCACCCCCTGCAAAGGCTACATCCAAACTGACTGCTCAGCTAACAAAGAATGGTTGGAAAGACAGCACGCTAGACCGGCCATTATGCAAGCATGTCCCATTTCAGTGTATATCATCACTGTAAAATCAGTCATGTTGCTTGTGCGCACACTGTAATTATGAACAACGTATTTTCTCTCCATGGATGCACGCACCAATTATGGAGCCATGGAATGAAACAGAACGCTTTCAAAGAAACAATGTAGCCAATTAGAGCAAAATCCAATCAGCGATGTCTAAGGTATTGAGCAGGACGGATGGGCGAACAGATGGACGAAGAAAAAAAAAGAAGACTGGGAGAAGGAAAAAACAGTGAATGGAAGTCCCCCTCACAGCCAATCAGTAACAAATACATCACTTTTTTTATCTGTAAATGAAGCGCACCCCTTGGGCCAATCAGTGACATTTTGAAAATGCAGTGGTGAGTTGCAGAAAGTTAAAAATCTTAAAAATCTTTAAAATTTTACTTTAAAAAAAAGTAAAATCTGATGAGTGGTGTCTGATAGTGTGTGTGACAAGTGTAACAAACACGTGTAACAAATTCTGTAGCAGTACTCTCGGGCCAATCAGGGTAATATTGAAAATAACAAAATGAAATGGTTGAGAAGCATCATTTTCTGTCAGCAGTGCCTGAGATATCACACGTGACACATGGACAACAAACAAACCAGAAATATCGAATGTGACCAATCAGGAAGGATACCTCCTCCATTCATACTTTGTCAGCAGGTACAAGCACACCCCCAGCTCTGCATCGCCCAATCACCGTAGCCCACGCTCCTTTCTCCTCCCCTTCCTCCCTCTCCAGAAACCAATCACTAACCATTTCCTTCTATTTGTTTCCCCTCAGCTGCTTCTGTGTTTCGGTCATTTCAGCTGCTAAACCGCACCAGTCTGACGCACCACCTCCTCCCCCACCACCACGGCATCACGGCTCCATCAGATATCCAGAAGGGTCAGATCTTCAGCCCGGGGGGGTTCTCCTGTCTCCTACCTGCCCCTGGGAGCTTCACCCTATCGCTGGATACCTCTTGGAGTCTACGCCAAACCGATGCTCATGCTCATTTCTCATGCTGTTAATAGATATTTATAATTGTAAACCTAGCCTCTTGTGATTGAACTGAAATGAGAGTAAATATATGGCCTTGTTGTTGAATTACAAGTAATCAAAGTCATATGTCTTCATGACACAGGAAATATATTTTTTTACACTTGGATCAGCAGCTTAATTACGTGGAACAAGGCCAACATACAGAGAGGTAATTTATATCCTACGTACCTCTGGAGGAACCCCCTACCCGTGACTCTAATTTCACCCACTCTGATGAGGTGTTACGTGAATGTGTGGGGTGTGCTTCCTCCCAAGCAAACATGTCGCCACCTCTAACAAACGAACAGGGAGAGATTCATTAGCTACCTCAAGAATACATTATTGACAGCATTGATACTCATGGTAGCACCTTCTCAGTTAATACCTATCCTTGGCTGTTGGAATAGAAATAGTCACATTTTGCAGTAGAAGTGGATGAGGCAGGTTGAGGGAATGTGGGTACACTAAAGTTCATTACAACACTTCATCATTTCCAGCAGTGGATTTTTTCAGCCAAACAATGGTGCTTGAAACCCTCTGAATATAAGCAGACTCTCCACTAATCTATTTACTTCAGTTTGAGTTGTGTGTTGAGACACGGCATTTGGTGGAAATCAAGCTTGTGAATAGAGGGTCACTTATCCACTTCGCTCATGTGGATTACATTACAAAACGTCTCATTATTTACCTGTGACACAGAGCCTCCAAAAAGGCTCCGCTCATCTCCAGAGTGACGCTGGCATGGCCTTTTAATGTTAATGAGCCACCCACTGCTCCGCTGTGCAGGCCAAGTCCTTGGTCAGCAAGCCAAATATAGTAAGCCGGAGTCCCGATAATGTCGCTCAGAGAAGAATAAAATACATTACATATGGACAAAGTGCTTGCAACGCATTTCTACAGTGTATGGATGTTTGGCACGAAGGGGAGAATGGAGCCAGGCCATTCAAACACTTGTATTAATCAGTGATTATGGGATAACAGCTAACCTTCAGTGTGGGGTTGAGGGAAATGTTGAGGTAAATAAAGTAAATTGAGGACACGTACAGTATAAGCTGCTGCTGTGCCAGGAGTTGGACTGAAGTTCTTAGACTCACCCTAAAAGTCTTTCCTTTTCACATACTATTTTCCAAAACACCACAATCACACCTGGGAGTTGCCCTGACACAACCTCATTCTCCTGCTGGCCACTGAGCATCTCCACTGGAACAGTTGGGGGTTGAGTGCTCTGCTCGAGGTCACGTTGATGGTAGTCGTTAAGGGAGGTGGAAGCATCACTCATTCACTTTCCCCCATCGAGATTTTCCCAGCCGGTCTGGGAATTAAAACCAGCGACCTTCTGCTCACAAGCCCACATCTGTAAATTCTAGGCTACCGGCACCGACTCTGTTCTCAATCTTCTGCAATCTCACTCTAAACCAAGACTGCCTCAGACCAATGTTCTACGAGGAAAAAACCTGAACCCGTCCCCCTGCTGTTTTAATCAAACTTGAGCCCCCACGGTCACCTTGATCTTGTCTTTATCGGTGCTGTGGGTATACGCTATCACAGCCCCACAGCCAAAACACAGTTCTCTAAAGTAAAAATTAACCCTGCAGCTTTTCCATTGGTGCTTTATTTAATGAAAGTATTAGGCTGTCATTAGCTCGGTGTCATTGATGCTGTCCCCATATGACTTGAACGGTCACCAGCCTACCCAGAAGACATCTCTTAATCAGCTTCTTTTTAAATTAAAGCGAAGTAAAGCTCCCTCTCTGGGGTCACTGCCATTTTATCCCCCCTTTCTAAGTCCTTTTTTTGTGAAACACAAAAAATCTACAACTACTCATCGATGCCATCTTGGTAAAATGGATGATAAGAGCTTAATTCCTCGTCTACTCCTTCTGCGGGTCCTTTTAAGTTCTCACTAATTGAATGGATTTGCATCTAGGCTGTATGCTGAAGCAATGTGCCATCTCTCTTTCCATTTATTTATAAGTATGAAAGCAGATGCATATGCACAGCTACATAAAGGGAAATTATCTGTGATTGTGGGCTTCGATATTGGCAGTTGGAGCCAAAATGGCTGACCGCTTGCATCAAACAGCTCTTCTAGTGGAGGCCAGCACTCAGGCCGCTCGATCGAAGCTGCAAGATACTGTTAGCAATCAATGCTCCATTTGTCCTGGAGCATCTCAGCGTCTCATCACTTATTGGAATTACCTGCCCTCTGGCTAACACAGTTACACAAACTGTGCAATTTGGGAGTCTGGGACTTACGGCTTGGAGTTTCATACAAGGTGTGACATCATCACTCCTTTGGGAAATGATCTGCACCTCTCACTTTCTCTGTCTTCCTGTTTCTGCTCTATTATTTATTGACATTACACATAGTTCAATGTGCAACATCCTACTATAGCCTTCAATAAAGCTGAAGTAACCCAATAGGGTTCACACCCATCTGCTAGGGAGGCAAATGTCCACTGAGCAGTTGAATGATTTTACTGTAACAAAACAGAACTGGCTGTGTCTGCTCTGAAAATGCTGGGCAGTACATGAATCTCAGCTTTTTTGGCAACCCAAGTATATATCGAATCCACTCCGTTGTTCAGGCCAACGTGATCTATAAGACCTTGCATAGAAAAATCTCCTCCGTTGAAAGAAAGCTAATAAAGGAGGCCTCAGCTTATTGGAAACAAGGAAAGAACACTCATCAAAATGTGGGTGGAAATTCTCATCTCTTTCCATCCATCTCATCAGTGGATCAAGTGGGACAAAGTAATGTAGACAGACACTGATGAGGGCAAGGTAATGAAAATACTTTGAGCTTCTTCAGAGATGTAAGAGGGTTTTGAGACATTTTCCATGTTGTCATTATGGCAAATCCTATCAAGTTCCTGATGGCTTGAGAAGATCAGGCGTGCTTCACAACCATGTGTGTAATCCTATGATGAATTAAAACATATCTAATTACTTTAACTTTGCCATCCCCGGTGATACTTGATATGTCTGGCTGCAAAATGACTGACCTATTTGCCTTCCTATTGTTAGCCGGTGGAAGGTTGTGCATATTTTTCTAGGTCAAACACCCCATGAACTTGAGTGTGTGGATTTGGTATGGACTATTAAGCTGTCAGCTAGCACCATAGGGGCGAACACATAGCAGGAACTATAATAATGATCATTTCGCACAGAGGCAAAAGGGGGCAAAGGAGTCAAATAGAAATCAATTCCACAGAGCCTCAGGTAGATATTCATATTATAACAGTGATTATCATGTTACATGAACAATGATGTTGGAAATGTGAAATGTTTTCGTTCAAGTTCACATAATTCATCTAGAACAATACAGTTCAATCCACAATGTATTAGGGGGTCTGAAAAGCCGTCTGGCACCCTCTTTATTTCAGTATTCATTTCTACAAGCACCCAAGGGATACCACCAATTATGTAATGTGATACTTTGTTGATCCCCATAGGGAAATTCTCTTGCCTCCTCCTTGGAGGTCAGAGGTTCAGCTACAGAACAGCACACTTGGAGCCGGGAAGGATTCACTGACTTGCTCAAGGGCAATTCAGCAACACTGGGGCTTAAACCCGGCTCGTCTGGTTGAAGGACAGCCTCTCCTACCGCCAGGCCACCCTGCTGCCCCGAAATGTCGAGGACAGCACTATTCTGTTGACTGGCACACCGGGAAAAGAAGGTTCCAGTGTTTAATATTGAACACCCAACTTGCATTATGTGTTAAGTGCTTAAAAGTCTGTGGTGGAGAGAGCTGCTTCCTGACAGGTGACGGATGTGAGGTGTGTTAAGTACCACTCTGCTTACCTCAACAGCAGCCTTGGCACGCTCAAACTCCTCCTCCAGGGACTGGTTTCTGGACAGGAGGGCACTGCCCCACCTCTGCTCCTTCGTTAGGCGACCCTGTAACAGACACACACATGCACGCATACACACACACACACACACACGTGCACGATAATACACAATATAAATATTATACACACACACACACACACACACA
>CABFOQ010037478.1:30808-47059 GCA_900660455.1 Gephyroberyx darwinii
ACACACACACACACACACGCACACACACACACGCACACACACACACATACACAGCCTAAACTGTGCTGTGCATGAAGGGACCGATTTTTAGTATCAAGAAAGCCAATTTGGCTGTATGAGAGTGTGAGAGTGTGAGAGGCCATAGAGCCAGGGAAGAAAGAGGAAGAGAAAGAGTGTTCTCTTTCCAAACTCAAACCCTGGCAGGGGGCTGAGTAAAGGGTTGGGGCAACTGGGGTGGAAGTCGACAGATCAGGAATACGACTGGGATCTTGGGGTGCAGCAGGCAGGTTTGAGTCTGGCTCTCCAACTTGTGTCATCCCCTCTCTCCCTCCACAACTCGTTACTGAGGAAAGTAATATTACTGTAACTACCCATCGCTGCACACAGCTAATGGCAGAAAGAACTACAATTTATTCTACAATAAAAATGATGTGTCCCTCTCTACATTGCCATCGTCCCTTAACCCCATCCCCATTCTACCACTCCACCCACTTGTTTCACCCCTATCAATTTAAACTTTCATTTTCAACTTACTTTATTGGCATGACTTGTAAATACATTTGGGTTGCTAGAGTATATCGAGGGGGAAAATATATAAATAAAGGAAAAAGAAAAGAGAACAGTAATAACATGGTTAATGGTAATTATTGCAACACACACACACACGCACTGTTGTTCTTCCGGCACAAACAGAGCAACAGCTTTTAGAGTTTCTTGTAATGGCAGGTAGTGGCAGGTTTCAATAAAAACACAATACCACTGGTGTGAGATAGAGGCTAACAATCATCTCGATCATGGGCTCATTTGGTGATGATAATTATGGCAGGTATAACAATTTATTTGTCAATGCTATGTTGACGTTTATAAATGCTACACGTACCACCTATAGGGGAGAAAAAAACAGATGGACAAAGAGGGTCGAAAACATCACAATAAAATGGCTGTAAAGAGGTGCTTTAGCATTACACTCATTGGGCGATATTCCAGTTTGTATTCTCATGTTGTTCCCTTCTTAAGTTTTCCAGAAAGGTAATATTGTCATATATTAATGAAGGTTGTGGGATGTAGTTGTAAGCCACATTGATTGGAAAACAGCTCACACCTCCTTCCCTTTCCAGTTGGACATTCAAAACATTTCTCTCTGGTAATATCTGCTAACAAGTAATGAAGACATCCCGCTGATCCATCCTTCCCTTACTTTCTGCCCTGCAGCTGTTTTCTCTCCATGAGCTATGCCAGAGGAGCATGTTTTCAATCTGTAAAACTGCCTGTGTGAAATTATGCATCGTGATGGATTCATATGCTAAGGAATATGACAGCTCAGCTTATCTGCACACTATGTGCGATATCAACAAAGTTCCCATCTTTCTCTCTGTCTCTTTTCCTCCCTCTCTCTTACTCTGTCTTTTACACTCCTTTTTTTCTAGCTGTGGTTTCATTTTTCCCTTTTAACTGCTGGATGGGTTTCATTGCTTTATTTATTAATGTAACCATGAAATCTTTCTGTGCGACTAGCCATGTGGGTATTACAAAGTAAGAAAAGTTTTCAATTTAGAAAGAAATTGAGACGAGAGAAGTTTTCAAAGATAATGAAAACTAAAACTCTCATTGTTTCTCTTTATTTGAAGAACAGAACTCATAAATGTCTTATGAGCATCTGCCTTATCTCACTATGGCCTGAATAAGAATTGTAAGGAGTTGGTAAACTATATCTGATGCCTTTATATGAAAAGGAAGACCAAGTAGTTATATATATATATATAGCAAATTAGGGTTGGGTAATGTGCAGCAAATTAGAGATGGGTATAGCAGTAAAAATGTACATTGCCACTGGCACTGAACCTGTTAGTCACAAGGGATACCTTGACTTTTTGGACTGTTAAATTTCCCAACCAGGCACTTGCTGGAGAAAAAAAGTTTAGATATTTGCACCTAACTGAAAAATGACTTGTCAGCACTGTTAACATACTAGTTGAAAAATCTATGCAAAGGCACACAGAAGCTTTTGTGACGGCTTATGGGGGCCCAATGTCCAATTAAGACATTCTACGTGGTTGTTTCTTTTATTTTGTTGGTTACCAATGGATAGAAATGGTGCGGAATTGGTATTGATTAGTATATAATTAACAGGGACTTATTGTATGAGTGTATAACTCAATACAGTCAATACTATTGTATGAGTATTGAGTGAGTACATTCCTCAGTCTGGCTGCACATTCTAGACACAGATTTTTATATTCATGTGATACTTTGTTGATGCTACAGGGAAAATTGCTTCTACAGGACAGATGCTTGCCACACAGGGGCTTGAAGGTCTTCCAGTTCAAGTACAGTCTTCCTGCTCACTACGCCATCCTGCTGCCCAACCACGTCAGTATATCCTTAATGGAGCTAATGTGTATACTGTGGAGTTCGCTTTTTCTACCAAAACTGCGTCACAGTGCACTTTCCCTCTGCCTGTCGTTCATTGTTAATGCCTGTCTCAGAGTGTTGACAATATACAACAAAGATGCCTTTCATCACTGGTCTGGTGGGAAAAGAGAGAAAGAGAGACACAGACAGAGAGAGAACAAAAGAGAAATGTGAGGACCGCAGAGACGAAGAGGAATCTGGCAGACAGGTGATCACATTTCCACTCATGTTCTTTGATGACCGCAGATTGACCCTATCATAGAGGTTATCAGACATAAAGACATGGAAAAGTACCCAAGTAGAGGTCTGAAAGACTGACCACTCTGTTATTTTCTTTTTCCCCTTTTTATTTCTCTCTGCTTTCTGTCTTGTTCTTTGTCATTCTCTGTCCGAAAATACTTTGAGTTACGTAGCGAAAAGAAAAGACTATGGAGGCATCCTTTACCTTGGGTTAAAAATGCTGAATAAATCCTGTTAGTGTTGTTTGTTGCCAATTTCGAGTAACACAGATTAAGCTGGCTCCTCTTGTCATCAAGTGTGATGCCCACGACAACAGGAGCCTGTATGTTGGCAAAGCAGGTAGCTGACAACACCTCATCAGCTGCCCTTAGTGCATTGCCAAGACAGATGAATTACTACAAGCCTTTTACTTTTTTAAATATTATTGCTGGTTGCATTTCGAGAACAGCGTCTGTAAGTTGGTTATGATGGCTCATCCATGAATACAATAAGTGCAACAGGTAATTTATTATTTGAAATTTTACAGAGTTGTAAAAAACATACATTTCAAAATTATTCACAATCAATCAATTATTTTTCTTTTTTCCAGTATTTTGCTGCTGTATATTAACAACTGTCAGTATCACAATAAATAATAAATAACTTAAATGTATGAAAAACCTTTCAAGGAGCGGTTAGCGCGCTGACCTATTGGCCCGACTGGGGAACAATATCTTAACGTTAAATCCTGAAATGATATCCGCCAAAGTATCTACGGCATCAGCCACAAATTTGCAGCATGTGAGGGTGTAGTGCAGGCTCTTGCAAGAGCAAGAAATTATTATATGAAATGAAAGAAAGGCAAACACTATATCACTTATCGCTGTTGCACTAAAGATTTCCACCCAAGGCAGCTGGCACAAGGCAGGAACCGAGCTAAACCGATATGAGATAATGGTAGTGAAAGAGTTTTGTACTCCACCGTTCCTGTCGCACTCTGCCAAAGGCATTCCCCTGAGACTACAGTCACTATCCCTTGCATAACAACCCTAAAAAGGTAGACACACAGACCAAAAATATCCAACCATATGTCTTAAAGCCTCAGCATACACGCTCTGTGGCTCAGTGGAATAAAGCGCATAGCATGTCCTCACAATGTTGTTAGCCAAAAGCAAAAACTTCCCTGTCATACTCCCACTACTGCTCAAATAAAGCAAAAAAACAAATTTTTAAAACATCTGCTACTATAACAAGCCAGCTGTGTATCTACATAAAAGCATTTAATTCACAAGACTCTTTTTCTTATTGTACATTTTTGATGCCTCGCCTTGTCACAACACAACCACAAAACAGCCCAGGAGACATTCTCTGACACAGCTTGTACAGCAAACAATAAAAAAAAACACCCTCAGCATCAGCACGTGATGACAGGATCAGCATAAATAATCTGTTTTGGCCCAGGGGGGTTGATGGTTCATATTTTATAATTTCATAGATGTCTCACCCCAGGTAGCATTACTGTAGGTACTACTGTAGCTGTTAGCACTGCATGCTTTAATTTTCACCTCAACTGTTCACACACGCAAACACACATGCATTTATGTACACTAGGGCTACAACTAACCACTATATTGTTCATGGAAAATATAATATGGTTAATATAATAGACTGAGCCCAATGCCGAAATGGATAATGCATTCCAGCTACTGCTTGCTACATGTGTGTGAAATTCCAATGTACAGACCTAACCAACTATTGTAGCACACTTGTACTGGCCAGAGAGACATTTTAAGGCTAACTCAGAATTTGCACTGTAAAGGGGACATTATCATTGGAAACAGCTTTTTAACAATGTGTATATCATTTGGCCATTAATCAAACTGCAATAGCCGGTGTTACCGGCTGGTTATATGGTAATGTTATTTAGTATAATAGCTATTATATAATATTATTGCCTGGCTATATAATAATATATACTATGCAATAATAATAGTCATGAGTTAGTGTGCTAACCTTACTTGAATAACTGCTGCCATGCTGATGCACTGTTATGTGCTTTAAACTCTTTCCAGGGTTTTGTGCAGGGCATGCTATTGCAAGTCATTTCATCTTGCAGAAAATGCATACATACATACATACAAGATGGCCCAGAAGAAGGATATCTCCTAACATAGACACATGCAGATAGAGGCACCCATGTGTTGGCCTGACAGGGATAACCCACAGAGCTAATTCTCCTCCTGAAGAGAGCAATGCCCTCACTTCACAGCAGCACCTCTCTTTATCTCTCTCTCTCTCTCTTTCTCTCTCTCTCTCTCTCTCTCTCTCTCACACACACACACACACACACACACACACATTATTGGGATGAAACTGTCTCTAACCTTGTTGCTTTTATATCCCTGCCCGCAGTATATCCTGATATACTAAGCTATGCTAAGAAAAAGAAAACCGCCATTAACTGTTAATTCCTGTCAAAATGACAGTTTATCAAGTTCAAATCACCACATCAACACCTGCCAAACAACTCTGGATGTAATGGGAGTATCAGCAAATCAAAATAAAGCTCATGAGATTAGCTGAGCTTTTAAAAATTATTTCAAACACCATTCGTGCCTTACTGACAAGAGCAGACTCCATAATTAGCTGCTGGTTAGCCACTTCTCATCAGAATGCATAATGTTGGCTTGCATTTCCCGCTTCATGTGACCTTTTGCTCCAACTCTTCATGTCTAGTAAGGTTACGTTTGAGCAGTGCTGTAATTCTTCCCCTTGGGAAACTAAGGCCAATTACACAGGGTTTCCCTCCAACACATACAGACTCACATACACGCACATACACAACCACAATCACAACCACACATATACAAGTATAATCGTATATCACATGCATGATACGTTAACACACACACACACACACACACACACAAGCACACACACACACATACTGTACACAGCACACTGACATAACCTCATAGTACTCACACATACAGTATGAGAGCACACACACACGCCTGATTTGATTTGACTGCACAGTGATGTACTGGGGTGAGATGGCTGTCCAGTGTGCATAACCCTCGGCAACTACATGGAGATGGAAAAATAAGACTGTCTGTTCTGATTTTCTGCTTTTCTGTTGACCAGCATGGCCAAACAGGGCGGCCTGAGATAGGAGTGTGTGTGTGTGTGTATTTGTGTGTATGTGTAGGCATGCATGTGTTCCCAGGCATAAAAACATGAGTGCCCAGATCTAGCACTCGTGTATACTGTACATCTGCTATATTTATACATACACAGTCACACACAAGTGCATTTGTAGTACTGCTATTGTTCTCATATAGATAGAGCACTGTTGTCACATGTGAACATCATAGCTCAACCCATCCAAACCCATTTAAAATCTGTTTTATCAATTCAACAATTGATACTAGATACTAAATAAACTCCCTCTGAGCTTTCTGTGCCGCTGAGCATCCTGCATGAGTAAGCTTTTCCACAATGCTATAGTAAGCCTTCCTATAATGCTCCATTCTATATTGTATTACCTTCACAATGAACTAACAAACTCTTTGTTGAAATTATAGAGTAATCCACCTGAAGCCTTCTCACATGCAAATACATTATTGTATATACACAGAACACAAACACAAAACACACACTATAGACCAATCCTCTGTCAACGTCAATGATTACGTCACCGCTCGAAGTGGTTGCAAAATGGAAATACTAAAATTGGAAAATACTCATGATTAAGGAGGCAAAACCATTTCCTAACCATGTCCTGTTGTGCTGTTGTGCTGTCAAAACAGAAAGCGCTGAAATTGGGAGCTTCATTCTTATAGACTACCATATTTCCATAGTGTATACACTGGGTGTCTCAATAAGATACAAATGTCTTGCCATTTAGTTGGATCACACACCCACTGACTGGAGGGAAGGGAGGATCTGGCAGGTTAGTTCCATCAGAAAGGGTGAATTTATCTGTGTAGGATATTTGGTCTTGAGCAGACAAACCATTATTCAAACAAACCACTAAAAAACATTCCGACCAAGTTTCTCTACGAGACATGAAGACATGAAGTTGTGGAACTCGCTAGTTAGCTAGCTAAACACGATATACGGTATAACTCCATAGCACTTCATTGGTTGGTAACCAGTTAGTGCGCATGTGTGGCAGTGTTTGCAAACATCTGGATTGGTCTATACAAACATGTTCATACTTGACCATCAGCACACAGGAATATACAGGTGCGATCTCACAAACACATACACAAATTTCACAAGTCCTTCATCAATTAGTCTACTATAGTGTGTTGACTTTGGACTCATGGTGCCATGCAGCCATAATACAGATTAATCCACTCTCTCTCCCTCTCTCCCCTCTAAACCTTTCCTGAATTACAGCAGTGTCCTATTGTGCATGTCCTGTGCTAAGCTCTGCTAACTCCCCTAAGTGTGTGTGTGTGTGTGTGTGATGCGCATGCACACGTGTGCTTGAGTGTACTATAGTTTTGGAATAATGACAGAAAGATGAGATAGGAGTGAAAGACAAATCAGTGACCTTTCCTTACAAGCATTTAGTGTGTGTACACAAAAAACATGTACACACAAACACACATACACACACACACACTCTTGCATGCATGCACATACACACACACGCACACACATACACACACATACGTAGAGGTCACCGGAAATCAGTGGAATTAATAGGACCAAAAACAACAATATCCAGACGATTAGAGCTGGGACCTTCAGACTAAAGAGGATTTGCAGCTTAACTTTTTAAGATTTAGCTACAAGACTTATGCTCAGGACCACAGTGTAATTGAATAAGACATTTGCATAAGGATTACCAGTACCCAGTTCTAATTCTTTTTATTTAATACCACCAAGAGATATTTTCAGTCAAGTGAATAACGGTTATAAATAACAAAGGTACAAGTAAGCACACTCGCCCCCTCACTGGATTATGCTTTCAAGGGTTGAGAGAGAAAGCCAAATTACACTCACTGAAAGAAATGCCTTTTGGCTGGACTCAAAAAGCCCAATGCAGCTAAATTAGAGGTGATTTTAATTGGAGCACCTGTATGGGGTAACACTGTATTCTTTGTGAAAGTGTTTTATTGTCCACATTCCATGAAGTATGAAGCTTTCCCTGAAACTATAAACCCAAGGGGAACGCTGCACTGCACACAGCAATATCCCGTAACGTCTCCTTTCACTGAGGCACAATAGGAGCAACGATAATGTAAGGGGAGGATAAAAAAGGATTAGTACAAATAATTAAATGCATCCCCACTTAATAAATATAGATTTTAGGGAAATCGTGAGGGAAAAGAATAATTGACCTGTCCTTTGTTAAATCTGAAACAATGTCTAGTTACTGTTGAACAAACTGAAGGAATAAATAATGCAATACATTGACACAGTACTTCAAAAGACCTTTTCTCTCTCCCATACCCATTAAGCTATTCTTTATTGTTTGTCAGCTCCATCCTCTGTCCTGTGTCTTGTTGTGTATGGATGCCACTGTAAATGGAGAGACTGAATCAAGGGACTGATGATTGTAGATGAACATTTCAACCAACTCCCAACCAGGAGAACACAGTGACTTCATGGGTGACTTTCAAGTGGCTGAAAAAAAAGCTGCTGGCCCCCCGATGCCTTGATGTCTAACCTGACCATGTTTGGACCCCATGAAGAGCAAAGAAGACTGACAATGACTTTGATTTTTTATCACCTCAACACCTCAACAGCACGAAAAACTGATGATGATGATGCTGAAAAAAGTCTTTATTTACTCATATTTTACTCATTCAATGTTTTACTGCAGCTGCATTTCTCAGGAATCTCTGGAATGTAATTAAGATCATTGATTGCACTACTGTATGTGAAACACTGATAAAAACTCTAGGCTAGATGGACTGCCCACTCTTCTTGTCAGAAAAGCTACATCCCGATAAACAGGTCAATACCTTTCTGTTATATCCAATAACTCGGTAGTCTATAAGCAGGCAAAAAGTGAAGAGCGATGAAAGGTAAAAAAGTTAGAAAGTTGGTCTGCCTGTAGAGAGAGAGAGAAATAAAAGTCAGTAAAAAGTAAATGAAAGTCAGAAAAGAGGAGGGAAATCCATAGTGAATCCATACTGACACGCCAACTGAAAGACAGCTACACCAAATGAAGATTGACAGAGGGGAGAGTGGACTGAGGCTGCAATTTGGAGTAGTTTAATGGGCAGGCTGAGCAAGAGGAGAGAGGGATCCAATGGCTGTATTATCCTGCAATGAGCCTAAGCCCACTGGTAATGCATAGAGCTTGTACAAACGGTTGTCTACAGCAGTGAACAAAGAACAAAACTCTCCTATATCTGCATCTTCGCTTGAGACGCAGAGGAGACATGTCCACAGCTGCACCTTTTTGTAGCTGAAGATAGAGATGCACACAAACCTACACACACATAAGTATAAGTATTGTCTGTGAGAGTACAATTTGAAGATGCCTAACTGTGTTAATTTACACCCTGCATATGTAGAGATGGATTTAGCTCGTTTTGTGTTTTTTCTGTGTGTCAATCAAGACAAGACATCTCTACAAAAGAACTGCAGGATAAAAAACTGAATGTTCACTGGCATCCGTGAGGCCAAAATGAATCCATACCACACTCTGTGCTGGCTGTGGCCAGTGAGAGGCCATATCGTTACACCAGTACAGGCATTGGTATTGGCATGAGTGGACATACATGATGTTGCAGTCCTCTGTCTTTTTTGTAGCACATAATGCAACGCCTGAGGGGAGGCAATAACTCTGACTCTACTCACAGTGTAGACTTTCCCTGCCTTTTTGTTGCCTGTAACAGTAAGCACAGCAATGAAACTTTCAGTTTGAAGGTTAGAGTCCAACACCATGCGCTTTTGAAGCCAAAACACAAGAAGCTGGAGAGATTACCCCATTGCTCGGCATAGTCCTTGAAAACAAAAACAAAACGAGTTAGCAAAGAGGGGTAGAAAATAAACCTAAAGAGGAGAGGGATCAGAGTTTCCCTTTGATTGTAGGTCAGCAGACGGTTACAGAGTCTAGAGAGAAGTGGGAGGTTGCCAGAGGAGAGAGGTAGAGACAGGCAAGGAAAGGGAAAATAAGTGAAAAGCAGAGAGGGGGTGAGAGAAAGAGAGGAAGGAAGAGACCCAGAGGGCTGTCCACAGCTAGACAGGTTCTAATGATGCTGTCTCAATAACAGATATCATTGTGCAAGCAGCGCTCGTTGTGCTTGAGCGTACTCTGAAAAACACATTCTTTGAGGTTCTTGGTTTGTGATCATGCAGGAAATATTTTTGTGCATTTTTTTAATAGAATTTTGCTGCAAAACAAAAAAAAATATTTTTATGTAGCAATGATAAATGCTTACAGGTTAGAAGAAATTAAAGTTTCTTCACAATTAAAGTGTTTCGCCATCAATAAAAGAGCCATATTGCCACCATATTGCCTCAATTTTATTCATTACAAGAATTTCACTACTGGTAATGATGTTTGCGTTGTTATCTAGTATGTGACAATAAACTTGAAACTTGAAACTTGAATTTCATCAGTATTTCTTTCATTTCTTCCTTGAGTTCAAGGCAAATCAAGGCAAGTTTATTTGTGCTGCACCTCTCATACACAAGGCAGTTCAAAGTGCCTTAAGAAAAAGAGAGTTCAACATTACAATGGTTTAAATATGGATTCAGAGGCCTTTACACCCTGCCAAGCCAAAACTGTGGGGAAAACATTGAGCATATTCCACGTGATTTCTAAAAATGTTCTTGTAAGAGTAATATCAATAGAAGATATGTAAAGGGCAATACAAAGGCCTAGTAGCACAGCTGATGGAGTGTCAGTAGAACAACAGCCACAGCACACAGGAATTATGATGACTCCCACTGTTCCAGCAATGACTAACACACAGTCTAGTGTACAGGCTGCTTCATCAGGGTCAGACAGTACCACATGTACAATAAAACCAAAACAACATTGTCTTGTCCCAGGAGCTCCCATCAACCCTTTAAAACCCAGTGCTGTACTATTCTTGTCTTGGTGCAATCAGCACAGAGAAAACGCTGCCGTAATCAAAATGTTAGCTTCGCTGCCCCTGCAACTGCTCCCTTTGGAGATAATTGCTGTAAATAACAATGAAATCTGTTGTCAACTTGCATGGTTAAATGAGGGATAAGAATTACTAGGCTATTATACTTTGTGAATTATGCCACCTAGGAGGCAGTTGGAGGTCCATCAAGAGCTACATACACACACACATACACACACACACATGCACACTGCACTAATGCGTGATAAATGCATGGAAGTGGGAAAATATATTCTATTAATTGTATGCCAAGGCCTGAATTGCTTGTGTGTGTGTTGTCTAAGGTATTTCAACTGTAAAATAGACCATAGGGAGGGTTCCACAGATTTGACGCCACCTCAGCGTGACGAAGAGTGTGGAGTGGACATGGCGGCGGCAACTTCAAATTTCAAGCAACTCTGATCTACTGGCCAACAGGGCAAGTAGGAAAACATCTTAACATTGAACCCTGCCATAAGAGTTAAGATTTGAGATGTTGTACTGTATACAAACAAGCATATATACACTCATTATCACAAGAATCATCTGGGTAATAAGACCAGACGATGAATTTTCACTGTATTTGTATGTACATTTTCTATGGGGGTAATTTTCCAGCTGTGTGGGGCTACCACAGCTAAATAAATGTGAAGGAAACACTGACTGCATTTTGTATGGTCTGCACTGTCCCTGTGCAAGATGTGCCAGTATGTACTTATGTCACTATGTGAGTTGTCAATGTGCTTGACGAGGACTTGACGAGTAGCGTAACACCACCAAAAACCCAATGAAAAAAAAGTAAAAGTGAAAACGCCGACACTTTCAGTTACACGTTGGCTACAGTGGGTCATCTAAGAGAGGTACAGCTGTTGACATCAGCTGTGAATGATTCAGACTACTCCAGCCATGACTAACACATTATTGGCTTAGTTGGTTCTGATATGGCACTACAAAACATTATTAGGAGGATGAGGCGGTTCATAATCCACTATCTATTAAACTCCAAACCCTATCTGGCCTTCTCTCTATTAGGCATTTCCAAATCAAGAGTTTGAATCGTGTTCGTCAGTGTTGAATAAAACTCTGATGTTTTGTCTCTTTGTTTAGCAAAGCAGTTTATTTACATGCAGCACGGATGCAGTTCTTTGAATGGAGAAATACCTAAAGAGTGGTTGTATAGAGGGAGTCTAAGCCAGGGAAGGAACTACTCCTATCTTCAAGGTTACTCTTCAAAAACGCAGTGGGAACCGGTTTTAGCTGTGTGATTTTTCTTATCTTGTTTACCAGATTCAGTAGTTTTCCACTCTGGCCTTCAGTACTTTTCCACACAGTTACATTGATTCATAGGTCATTTTATAATACAATATTATGATCATAATAGCACTTAAACGTTAAGGTATCACATTCTGGTTAATTTAAGTGACTAACCATGGTAATGTAATATTGGTCTGATGTAGACCTAATATGCAGTAAACACTAATTTTTCCAAGGAGAAAGATAAATGTTTTTTTCTACACATATTTTCCCTAATCTCTATAACGAAGATTAAACTTGCTAAAATGTGTGATAACAAGTGGGGCACCGGTTCGCATGCTCGCTCAAATCAACACCCTGGTTGTGCAGTATGGCAGTGTGATTTAGGAGCAATGAGATTTGCTTCACTGAAAAAGCGTGTAATACAACAATTTTCAACACCCATCAATGGAGTGCCTTAATACACTTATGGGGATTAGGTGCCCTTGCTTGTGGGCACTTCCTGCCTTCCTTACACTGTCAAGCCTGGGGACCGTGCTGTTAAACTTTAATTATTAATGGGTGAAAGACCAAACAAGGAGACAAGTTCCAAAATAAAATGAACACAAACCATCAAATTTAATCTTTTTATGATCTCTCCCACTCAATTTGTTTATTTTCTTTTTCAGACCCTAAAGGAAAACTAGACTGAATGCTGTGATCCAGATGAGCACATACAGGCAGCTTGTGACATGATGCCAAGTGTGTCAGACAAACAAACAAACAACACATTACGATTCCACGACAGTGATTAGCAAAATGTTTAACACTCTTCAGTTCCAATCCCTGTTTTTGTAATCACTGACAGCATATTAAACACCAAGGGGAAGGTGAGGAGAGAGGGAGGGAAAGAGAGAGGAGAGCACTATGGGGGAGAGAAGTATGGGGGAAAGATAACAGATATCAGAGAATGAAAGTGAGAGAGAGAGTGAGAGAGAGGGAGGAGGGAGGTGAGAGGGTGAGAATAAATGAGAAAAATGGAATGGATAGAGAGAGGGGAGAAGGGTGAGAGAGCGAGAGAGAGAGAGAGAGAGAGAATGGCAGTGAGGGGGAGAGTGAAAGTGGGTGAGAATAGATTTGACTGACAGCAAGTAAAGACCAGTACTGTGGAAATTCACTCGGGGACACTGGGGCGAGAAGAAATGATAATACCGAATGTGACCGCGGAACAAGTAAACCTCAACAACAAGCAGACTCTCCACAACCCCACGGTGCATTTGTAGCGATTTCATATATAAAATCAAATTGGACATTGTCTTTTATTTAAACTTTAATTTATTTATTTATTATTTTGTGGTAATAGTGTTTAAGTTAGCGACAGTGTTTGTTGTATTCCACACACAAGCTGGTTTGTAGTCAAGGCAAGTTCTGGCTATTGGCATTCATTGTGTTTCCCATGCAAGTGTCGCAATGGCTAAATACATTATTTGTTGGCATTTTTATAACATTAATATTTTGTTTTCTCCACATTATGTCATTGGAAAAGTGTAGAATACTGAGTTCACATTCAAAAATAATTAAAGCTACAATTTTTTTGCAAGCTACAGCTAGCTAGCTAAAAAGAGAGATAGAGATTTTACAACTTGTATCAATTAGGTACTGAATTTTGAGTGCCTCACCCTTGAATGACTGACTTGAATTTGCCTCTTGATGCTTGAAGACAATGAGAGTTATAGTGCAACATGAGAGAAAATGTGAAGAAGTATGATTCAATCATTTAAACTTTTAATAAGTTTGTCACACACCTTCTCAGCAGTCAGCCAAGCAGTCAGTCTCGCTGCTTGCCTAGATAGCACTAAGCCCTACTTCACACCCATTCATCTCTAAGCTATCTACACATCAGTTCTTCCCTGCTCATTTACAGAGCGGAAAGGAAGTTTCTGGTGTGTTTTTTCCATGTTACTTTCATGGCATTTGTGTTTCATGAGGTATACTAAATCAGTACATAGTGGAGAGTAACAAGAAAGCTTTGCGTGGAGGTCGGGGGTGGCATGAAACAAAGATGGAGTCAAGCTGGATTCCAAACCATCACAAGTCATGCATGCACCGGGACTTAAAAGGATGTAGTACAACCGACCATACATCTCTACTGTTCAATGAATCATTTAGGAATGTGAATGCGAGAGAAGACGATAAAAGGGAAATGCTCTTGAGTGGCATACATCTGCGTGTGTGGGTGTGAATTATTTTTTTGTCCATGTGAGTGGGTAACTGGGGTATTTTTTTCTGTGCACATGTGTATACGTGTGTGCGTGTGGGTGTCTCCATGTGCTTTATTTTATGTGCATGTGTGTATGCGCATTGTTGAACAAACTTGCCGAGGCCGTGCTTTCTGTGTTTTATGGTGCTATGAAAAGCAGCCTGCCCATGGTTGGCTTTAGGGCAATCATGCAGAGGAGAGAGAGGCAATGCCAGCGAATCAACTGTGGAAGTTGGCACTCTCTCGCTCACACACACACACGCACACATACACACAAGCATGCACCCATACATACAAATACAGACTCTGGAGACGTGCTCACAAACTCACGCACATTACTGATTGTATGAACACACACACACACACATATTTAAGATACCAACAGAAATATACACAAACATATAGTTTACACAGGCGCACACACACCAAAACCACCCCCACCCTACACGCACACACACACACACACACACACACACACACACACACTGTGTTTTCTGCCCCAGTGAAACATGGAGCAGATTGCTGGACAGCCAAGATAGGTTTGTGTCAGGAGAGCAAAAGAAAAAAATAAAGATAGTGAAGGGAATGACAGAGAGAGAGCGAGCAGGAGCAGAGGGCCGAGAGAAAAATGGAGAGAGAGAGAGAGACAGAGCGAGAGAGACAGAGCGAGCGTGTGTGGAGGGCAGCTGTGGATATCCACTCAACTAAGAATATTGGAAGTAGAGAATTGACATACACCATTTGACCACACACACATTCGTATATGTAAGCATGTACTGTATGCTGTAGAAATGCTCGCACGCACACACAAACACACACATTGACAGTCATGCTAGTACTTAGTCCTTGGCAAGAAAATCCTTTGAAGTTTCTTCCATCATTAGCATGATTGTACAGCTCTATAATACAGAGAATATCGCTCACTGAGCCTGATTGTCTCTTATTGTGCTCATTTCTGAATAGTAATCAAATAAGAAACAGTCATATAGCATTTTAAATTCTTTATATACTAGTGTGAGGAAATGAAAATGGTTAGAGAATATTGTGAGACGTCACCCCCCTGATTTTGAAATTCGTGACTAAGCAAACCAGCAACCCTTCAGCTACTGCATGGCCTCCATAACCAACCAGCTTTCCACCCCCCAACAGGGAATAATGAGCAAAGAAACTGTGTTTGAGTTTTCGTCTTGAGAAATTCAACTAAATTAATTTTAAATGCAAAGTAAATTGTACAGAGCCGTGCAGAATGCATGCCCTTTCATGTTTCATATTTTGAATAAGCATGTGTATGTGGTGCTTATGTGATCACAGAAGGGGTTTAAGTCAATCTCTACAAAAACCAAGCTCACACACTTGTTTTGGTGAACAACACAGGCTCTTATCCTTAGATGACTTTTCATGTGCGTGGGTCTGTGTGTGTGTGTGTGTGTACAACATGCACACACACACCACAATCACCAAGTGACAAGGGCAAGTACAAGTCCTTCCCAGGCCATCTGGTCTATTCTACCTGCACCACTTACTGCTGTAGCGAACCACCTTCAGCAGGGCTGTGCTGTCTCTCTTCACCTGCATCTGCAGACAGTCTCAGACCAGCAATCATGCTTCTTCTTACAGCTACCTTTCAGTCCATCTCAAACTCACAAACACACACACTCACACACTCACACACTCACACACTCACACACACTATCGCTATCTCTGTGGCCTGGTTAAGGGTTCTGAATCAGTGACCAGGTACAGGCGTCAGAGCTGCTGTCTGCCTCTCTCCTTCACAAGAGGATGCACAACAGTCTGAAATATCACACACACACACACACACACACACACACACACAGAGATGCTTGCTGTACTGTATGCTAGCATCACTGTGAACAATATTCACACACACAAAAATGTACATACACACACACAGAAATATGACATAGGAGGCTCTAAATCTCCTCAATGAGAGATAACACGGACCAGCACATCTGTCTAAACTAATAGATACATAACTCAAAAGATGTGAAGCGTTTAACATTC
>CABFOQ010037488.1:25862-39328 GCA_900660455.1 Gephyroberyx darwinii
AGGAGTGATGATGGTTATCAGCCATTACACACACACACACACACACACACACACACACACACTGAAACCTACAGCTACATGTCCCAACAGGCGTAGATCCTGTATGCTGGGTGATATTACATGCTGTCACTATGCCATTACATAAGAGTTTCAGACTACGGCAAAGCATTCTTACAAGCTGATTCACGTGTAAAAACATTATAAAACATGGAAACGAGTGGTCTGTTGAACACAGCTTGGACAGGGGGAGCCAATCAGGAGGCCTTAAATCAATTTAAGAGCTCAGCAAGGCT
This sequence comes from Gephyroberyx darwinii, assembly GCA_900660455.1. Lineage (NCBI taxonomy): Eukaryota > Metazoa > Chordata > Actinopteri > Trachichthyiformes > Trachichthyidae > Gephyroberyx > Gephyroberyx darwinii. The sequence continues at coordinate 26,156 of CABFOQ010037488.1, forward strand.
GGGACAGGTGTGAGCTGCTACCCAGGTGCACCTCCAGAGGCCATGTTGCCACAGTAATCAGCAGTCAAGGGCGGTAATGACAGGGTACTCTTGTTAGAGAGGTATACACACATACACACACACACACACGCAAACACAGTCATAACTCTGGGAGGACATTTAAACTTGCAGGCATATACATACTCACTTTGATGCACAAAGACAAGCATTACATAAAGAGATATGCCAGCAGTTTGTTTTATTACATTTTTTTACTCAACTCCTCACACATTCTCACCGTCTCTCCCCCTCTCTCTCTGTGTGGCTTCCTCCCTCTCTTTCCATCACGCACATGGGACATTTTCACACCTCCTCTCGCCATCTGCGGATGTTTCAGCCACCCATCTCAGAGGTCACATCAGTAACAAACTCAAACAGCAGCTGTGCGGTTACATAAGCAGCTCCCAACCTGTCTGCGAACCTGTTGACCTTCAGCCATCAAAGGTCAGATCAAAGGTCAACCTCAAACCTTCTCATGTACCTCGGCAGTGACCGACACTTCACAACAAAGTCAGCAAACTACAGTATTTTTGATGATGTGGGAAATTCAGCACAGTATCAGCACTACTTTTTCATGTTTGGACATCAGGAGTGTTGAACTGTATCGGGCCGCGTTGTACGGGAGACTTTCAGAGGTGTATGTTTGCATTCCATCAAGGTTGATTGATGTTGGAGATTTGTGAAAAGCGACTTGAATCAAAGCCGGCCTGAAGACAACCTTAGACCTACTGACAGATGAAACAGATATTTGCCACCTGTGTGCTGTTATCTTGAGCTGCTGCTAATCTGAGGGGGAAAAAAGCATCTTGTCTGTCATGGACTCCAGGTATGCGAGGACATGCAGCTGTTGTCTATCCCCTGCTTTCTCTCACTAGGGTGTGGTAACGCTACTGGCACATTGCGTCCCTGGTAACAGCTTCAGAAAAAGAATGCAAACGGTACACTGAAAACCACCCTGTACTTACTGCCAGCGCTGAATACCTCGCGACTAGTGGTGCACTTTCTCCCTCTAAATTTCCCTCATGGCAATGTCAGATGTGTAGCGAAGCGAGCAGCGAGCGGATCTGGCCGCTGGTCTACCCAGGATGTCATTATGAGATACCAACGTCACCGCATGTTATTTTTAACCCTGTCCCTTCCCAATTTGACCACAGTCACAGCCAGCTAGCCAGGCTGTGTGTGCGCGTTTGTGTGTGTGTCTAGATGGTTGCATGTGGGGGGGCAACTGTCTAGAAACTCGTCTCAGACACATTTCATATATACCTACTGATTACAGGCCCTGTCAGAGTTCATTCAACAGTGGTGCGGTGGAGAGCTCTTGTCCATGAGGTGCTGTGAGCTTAGGCAGTCCTAGATGTGGAGGCGCGACCACAATGACCGTCCTCCGTGACCCTGCAGGCTTTAAACACAAACCGGGCCTAATCTTCTGGGCCTCCTTAAGCTCCAAAGCAAACAGGACCCCTAACCCAGGAGCCATGCTGAGGAAATAATGAGTTGACCATACTGGACACGCTAAGTAAGTGTGAATCAAAAATACCTGACAGTGGGTTGGCTTACGTAACGGGATGAGAGAGTAGGTACCTCACAAGACTGGTCAAAACTGAACGGTTCATACGGTATGCTACGTATGCAAGGCTTAAACGTATGTGAGGCAGGGCATGTGCACAGTGGTACCGTTTGACTCCCTCCATGCTGACGGCTCCTCGGCTCCCTTAGTAATCCTCAGTGCCACAGCGGGCACACACGCCATTTGATCTGACATCTTTGATCTCTGCCCTCCATTAACCTCCCTAATTTCCCCAGCCCCAACCACTGCTGCTCTAGAGAAAAGCTTTTGTCCCCAAAGAAAGCCAATGCGGCACATCTGTCAGCGACACTCATTTGTTTTGAATTCCAGGTTTTATCCTCTTTACTTAACAATACCCGGTGTGGCAAGAAAACAGGCGAGATGACCTGCAAGCACGGGGGAGAAAAGCCGGTTGCCAGGCAGTTGTGTTTGTAGAGACTGTGGGTTCTGTTCGAGGGGACGATATGGCTGGCGAGAGGGGAGGAGTGAGGTGAGAGGATGTGGTGAAGACAGTAGTGGCTTGGCACCAGCCTCTGTGGGTGAGTGGCGTTCCTTGTTGGCTGGCTGATGGAGAACATGCTATATAGCCCTGCACTGGATGGTTTTTATAGAGTGAGAGTGAAAGAGAGAGAGTGATCATTATGGCTCTTAGAATAGCATAATTAGAGAGAAAGGCTTTGCTGTCTCAGTGTGTGTGTGTGTGTGTGTGTGTGTGTGTGTGTGTAGTGTTGTTTTCCTCTTTTTCTGTGGGGTAAAACAGTATGGTGTCCCAGGTACATTTATATAACACTTTTACTGCTACTTTTCTATTTGTTCGAGGAGGATGCTTTTTTTTTGTACTAACAGTAGGGTGACTCTATTCCAAAGACGAAAGATGTGAGTTTGTTTGTGTTCCTTCTGCACTAAATTTACCCTATAAAAGTGTAAGTCTGTAAGTTCCTCACATTTATTTTGACTCAAAGGATTTCAAAAACTCACTTGGGTCAATACCACCAGGTGAAGCACCGTTTAAAAGCCATTAGTATCCAGAAAAAAAGGCCAATGATCTACTGATCTTGAGATCTGCCTTACATTAGCGTTTCTATCTGCACAAACGCAGGAAACGTTCTATCAACAACTCTCAAAGAAAAATCTGATGGGCACTGATTGAAATTAGTGCATTAAGTAAACATCAAATTGATGGAGTGGCCTAATCATCCACATCTCAACAAGAGAATGTTGATGCGATAGCGGTTAAGCACACATCAAGGCTGCTTTCAGGAAATGGGAAGTGAACACTGAGCGAGGCCATCTTGACTGTTTGAAAGGGCAAATTGATTTTCTCCTCGGAACAACGGCATAATCGTGCCGTTTCCAAATTTCGTGCTACTCCATTTACGTTAAAAAATAACCAGAGAAGAGATTTTAACGCACACATCCGCACACGTGTGCGCAAACACACACATTAAACGCCGATGACTAATTGCATGCACACACACATTCGCTCCCAGGAGCTTGTCTTGATTAGCTGTTGCAGTGTGTGCAACCACTCTGCTGATGAAAGACAAGGAGCTGGATCTGTCACTGCCGCGTAGGCGTTACAAGCACGACAGTTTACACAACAATGTAGCACTAAAGTTGGCCTTCATTAGAGGGATTAGAAGCCTAATCTAAAACACTGTTCAGGTCTCTCATCCCAAACTGTAAACACCCACTCCGGGGGGGCCCTTCCCTCCTAAACCAACCATAACATCTCAGACTTCAAACGCTCTGGGGTTACTACATCTGCAACCCCAACCTCTGGGTGCTATCCCCTCTCTCGTCGACCCCTATCCCAGAGAGAGGGCTGCAGAGGGTGACTGGACCCCGTGTGATGGTGCAGCTGTGGGGTGATTTATTGCGGGGTTAATTGTTCGGTGAGAGGGAATTGTACCCAGAGGGTGCTAGCGCTGCTCTGATTATGGGTTCACCTGCTATCAGATTCTAGCATATGGTTCATTAGGTCCTTAATGGGTCTCTCTCTCTCTCTCTCTCTCTCTCTCTCTCTCTCTCCCTCTGGACAACTGAGGGCCAAGGAGGGGAAAGTTACAGTAGGGGGCATGGAGGCTATGCCGAGCCATTGCAATAATTAGGGATCATTTAGAGAATTTGAGGACTTCCTGTGCTGAGAGGCCAGCACTGACCAGCTGCACGGTGTCTGATCACCATGAAGCTATGAGGAAGAGCTTTGTGGTCCATGTCTCCATACAAAATTAAAGCTGCATTCGGGTTTTGCTCTATTCCACAGTCCAGCTACTGCAACAGCTTTCTGACGACGGTGACCCATGATGACTGTCAGTCACTTCATCTCTGACACTGTGTGGTTTAAGAGAAAATAGGACAGTGTGTGAAAGAGAGTGTGTGACCCAAATGGAGACAGAGGTAAAATAGGGGCTGTACTCTCAACGCTCTGAAAGATTCGATCTGTACTCTTTTATTGTAAAAGTTTAGAAGTAGTCACAAGAAAGTACACACACACACACACACACACACACACATCTCTTTTGCGCTTGTTCAACGTAAGAACAGAGACAAACCTCGGTTCACAGGAGCAGTTTCATGATATTGCAATCAATGATCTGTGTGTGTGTAATTCACAATTCAATTAAGTTGAAAGGAAAAAGTTCCCACCTTAATATTTTACAATTTATTGAATCTTTCTTGTGACTACATCTATCATTTTATAAAATTCTGTTTTTTTTCTGTAACTACGGATATGAATTAACAGATACCAAGTACAGATCGAATCTATCAGAGCGTTCAGAGTAAGGCCCTATTTTACCTTCATAGGAAAGAGGAGGGGGGGGGGGGGTGTTGCAGAGAAAGAGACATACAGAGTTGGCATAATCAGTGCTGGGACATAAGCCTAATGGACTGCAATCTTCTGTTTCCTGATATTAACTACAATCAGCAATCAAAGTGCATTACAATTCATGAGCTTGTAAAAACAGGTCAGAATAGTACCTCTAATGCCGTTTTCAATTTTTTGAGTTCTTGCCCATTTTAAAATGAAATGAAAACGTCTAAAAAAAATTAAAAAAAACGGATTTGTGGAGCCAGAAAAAGATTAGAAAAAAATAATCTGCTTTATTTTGAGAGGGGAAATAAAACCTTCCTCCTGCTCATTAGCTTAAAATGAAAGTGGACTGGAGAACAAATTGAATGTTAACTGTAATTTCTGGTTTTTACAGAAATATTAAACAAAAACCTGGACCAGACCGTGGAATGTAAGAGCAGGAGGTGGAGGTGATCGCAGCACATGCCTTACGAGACTGATGGAAACTTAGCTGCCACATTTTTAACAGTGTGATTGGGTTGGCTTTGGCATGGGTCTCCTAAAGCCCCTCTGGACTCTATACCATTGTGTTCTTTCCCAGAACGTGGGTACTGGTGGAGGTATATGGAAAAAGTTAGCCCCCTTCAAACACTGTTAGCAGCGCAGTAATCACCGGGGCCAGGCCCTTGTTAGCCCTGAGTCAAGTTGACACTCAATGGGCGCTTGCCCATGCTAAAAATATTTCTTCTTCTCTTTCATCTCCCCTTCCTTTCATTCTGCACGTGAGAGCTTTACTGGGTGCTGCTGGTCCTTGGCCTAGCTGAGCCCTATAGCCCCTCCAGTAAAGTATTGGGACGCCGAACATCCACTGATTTACAGCTTGGAACACATGCTATGCCTCTGCTCCTATGGGCTATAAAAGGCAAATGAGAGCGAGATGTCCAGATCCCGCGTGCTATATTAACTTACATTCTTTCCAATAGAGTAGAGTGGCTGCATAAACTGACTATAACCACATGCTGAAAAGAGGTAAACCTTCCAGGCCCCAACCAAGAGCTCACGTGAAGGGCAGATGGAGTCAGAGGGTTAGGGTTAGTGGTCTGATAAAATCGTCCGCTGAGCCTCTGGTGCTGCTGTTGCATATACAGAGCGGCCCATAACATTCTTTAACTCCCCCACAATACTGACTCTACAACCTTGACTGGCCTCAAATCAAATTAAATATTTCCTCAGATGTTTAGAGCAGGAACACCTGGGGACCTGAGAGACAGGAGGTCAGAGAGAAGAGCCACGTCCAGAACCACAACACACAACTTCAGAGAAAAATTGGGGGATTGGGGGAAAACAATAACAATCGAAAATGACACTGAGGGAGAGAGAAAGCAGGGCGGGGGGTGTTGATATCGGGTCCCTGTGAAGCTTTGAAGCCCAATGGCGGGGCCCTGTGAAAGACGCCGACGGGACCCTCAACTGCCTTTTCCCCCACCCGTTCCTCTCAGGATTAGCTTTGCTATGATTTAGCGCCATTTCTCACTGGCCTCTGGAATGCGATGGATGACGGATCTATTTTCCTACATTGTTTCACCTGCTCTAAACGGAACCACATGCTGCACAGGACCGCCTTTCCTTTGTCTGTAATTGGAAGCACATGCACAGTGAAGCCAAGAGCAAAGCGGAGCTGCCGCAACCGACGGGGGCTCCCCCTGGGTCTGGGGTGCCACATTTTGGTCCAGGCCAAGTGGGAGGCCACAGCAGAGGACGGTAGAGCGTTTACTGAACTAACTGACCTGGCATTACGTGTCAAATTCAGTTCAATGGGACGACGATGTATCGCGTGTCCTCCGACTCCTCCAAGCCCTCACACTTAATTTGAACGACAGTAGGGAGTCTGCTTCGGGAAGGAGGCCTTGACATCCAGTCTGACATGCTGCGTGAGCACAATGTTCGTTCGCTGTGATCTGTGATGTCTGGACAGGACGGGCCTTGGATGCAGGGCAGGAGGATCACACACGCTTACATCACCGCTCTTCCACCGCTTTGCACCGGGGGAAGATTGCATAAGGGAGGAATGCATGATATTTATTAACCTCATTGGTCATGTTAATTTAGCCTGTCCCTCAAGGCGGTGAGGGGGAGGCATCGTTTTGTGAAATAGAAACTCTTGACTTGAGTGTGAAATAGTGCAAGACTTCACAGGCAGCCAACACACACACCTTGGTATACCAATGACATGATACGAGGTGAATTTGATCGTGGATACTCCGGCTTTTCTGTCCTCCACTTCCCATGCCATGATGAAACCGTTCAATTACTTAGTTGGACCATTACAAGAGAAGACATGTTTCCAATCACTCAAAGTGGGGGATATTTCTGTAAATATCTCTGTGAATTCACTGTTTATTGCCAACCAAGTCCTTCCCCCACTTTCTTCGCACTAGGGTACAAGCCCAGATAACTCATTACCGGGAACTTTGGGCACGCAAACATCCATTTTCAGGTTTCAGCCTCATTATTGCGAAAACCATAAAATGGTGTCCTTGATTGAGCTTGACACTGGCTGTAAACTCATCAGGGTAAGCTCTCCTTGCACGGGGCCTCTAAGTGGCCTGATTGCCATGGAAAAGCTGGCACGGTTTTTCCACCAAAACAGTGATTAGCACCCTGTTAGAGTCATTGGGCTAGATTAGCAACTCTGGCGCCAAAGATTAGTGCTACCCCTGGCTTCACTAGACTACTCGCTACTCGTCTGCAAAAGAGAGAGTTAACCATTTTATCACTGGCAATGTAGACCTCAACAGAGAGGCCTTGGGGGCAGGAGAAGGCCATGCTTCTCACTTTTCATGGATAACAGGGATGGAATGTAGCGAGCAACCAAATATGTGGCATTTTTGTGTCCTTCCTGCTGGCTCCAGGGTAGTTACTTGGGTTGTACTGCAGCGGCATCTACTGGTAATAACTGGAGTTACAAGTAAAGCTTTATGACAGGAGCTTAGCCTTTGTACATTCAGTGTTGTAGGTCTAATGGACCTGCAATTATGTGATTGTCTTTACTGTCTCTACCAGCATGACATTTAGACATAATAAGCAACTAATGCCTAGAGATTGTTTAGTAACACTTTAAATCCACGGTGTTTTCTTTTTATGCTTCTTTTGAAATGGTGGTAGCCTCAAGGTTAGTGAAGTGAATGAGTAATGCTCTCTCCTCCCTGAACAACGTCTGTCAATGTGCCCATGAGCCGTTCAAGACTGCGGTAGCACTGGGCAGCTCCCACATATGAGCGTTCAAATGTGTAACCCCTCTCCTAATGCACAATGTTGAGTGAATGCTGTATCAGGTGCAGCTGAGACGACACCAAAGAGTGGACCCGAGCAGGGGAAATGCCACTGTTGACTGGAGATTTCAGCTGGAGAAAGAGCAGCTGGGCTGGAGGAGCTGGCTGCGGTGGAGGGCCAGATGCACAGATGATGTGATTAAGGACGTGTCCTCCATCACGTAGCCCTCACAGCTCATACACAGACAGATCTCTATCACTGCCCAACGCAAAAAAAACAGCACTCATTTTCACTTCACTGGTGAATGAGCCCATGTGTTATGGAAACTTGGTTCGATAACATTTCATTGGTTTGGCTTGTACCAGTGTTTCCCCTGAATGTATTCCACCATGGTAAGATCATTACCCACCATGCCAAAAGTATTTGCAAAATAATTTCATTTTTACTCTAAATGGTCTCTTTAAGTAAAGAGGCAGCTGTTCTATTCATTTTTCACATAACAGAAATGTCACCTTGCTCTTTAATGTATTCTAAGTCTGAGTCATATTTTCTAATAGCAATTTTCTGACTGAACAACACTGGCTTTTAGGTGAAATCTCTATTTTTTTTATAAAAAGCCCCACCCCCTACATGGTGGAAACAGTGAGGGAAACACTGGTTTGTAGTGACTGAAAAACAGCAATGCTCAGGAGTACTGTGAGTCTGGGGCTTGATAATATATATTTGATATACCATGATAGTTAAGCACATTTAGCTTCTGTAGGTGAACAAAGTAGCAGGTCACATGGTTATGCAGTACAGAGAAAAAAAGGGGGAAGTGGCACAGCAAAGACTCTTTATATTTATATTATTATATTTATATTGGAAGTCAGGGCAGCGTGCCTCTGTGTATGTCCCCCGATGACGAAACATATTCCATTAATTTAACTTGTGTCCCAACTTCCACCGAAGAGACAATCACTCCTATGTGGAGTCATTTATTTTACTATCCACCCAACGGCGTTCTGTGGGTGTATATGAAGCATTTGCTCATTCTCTACAGCCAATACCCTGCTCTCTGTCCCTTGGTGACTTATTAAGGGAGCGTGCTCCTGCTCCTCTTTTCCCCTACTTCCATGCACTCCCCACACAGTCAATTGCTGTGAGGGAGCTGTGATTGATCATGTTGCAGGCCAACTGCACAAGGGTTCTGGTTCAATAATGACAAATGTTCTTCTCAGCGATCCTCACTCGATTGTGTGTCTGTAACGCCGCTAAGAACACATGTAATCCCCCAAGTCTAAGTCTATTGATTGCGCACAACAGATACATTTCACAAAAGACCATAATCAATAACCACAGCTTTGCGTGGACAATATATAAAAGTCTTTAATCATAAATATCTCAGTTAGATGACCATGGATGAGTAGCACAGAGGCAGTCAAGTTTTTATTTTCCTCATGTCAATATCACTGATGAATTAGGTGATTTTGATTGGGTGTTTGGGGTAAGGGGTGCATGGACATTTATGATTAGCAGGTCATTTGTGTGTGTGTGTGTGTGTGTGTGTGTGTTTGTGAAAGAAAAAGAAACAGTATGTAAGAGAGAGAGTCAGACACAGAGAACAGTTGGGAACAACCCTATCACCTCATTACCACTTTCATCATAGCATCATATGGGCAATCATGTACAGCGGTCAACAGCATAAAAGACATCTGTGGTATATATCAAAAGAACACCAAACTCTTTTCCCAGTGTGTAAACAGACACCTAAATAATTAAAACTGCTTTGACCTCAATCATTTTCTGCACCGCGAAACCTGAGGGGTCTGTCGTATCTAAACGTTACATTCAAACAGCATGCTGTACTGCCATCCCATGATGTGCTACAACAGCATTTTCATGCCGAAGACTTCACTTCAGACCATATTGTTCAACCACATCCCATCCCCGCTCCCCTGCTAGACTAATTGAATAGGGCAAAGGCAATGGCATTCATCATATACAGGGAGGAGCAACCATAAAGGGTAAAGCAGGGCTGATAAAAGAGGGAGAGACAGGGAGCACAACACGCTGTAAAAGCCAAAGGCCTCTAGTAGGGACTGATGCAGTGAAACTGAAGCAGCAGAGGAGAGGAAATGTCAACGTCAAGGAAAAGGGACACTGAAAATATACTGTCTCAGTTTGGGGTCTGATCAAATCTGCGCTGTGGCGCCAAGCGCACTGCAGCTATGCTGTAAAATACATGGTATATAAAGTAGCTGTTTTTTTCCAGCAGTGCAGATCTGCAGGATCTAGGATGTGTCTCAACACTGGTACTCCAACAGACATAAACAGTAAACAGTAAGATTGTGATTGTGTAGGCATGGCAGAAATCCCTGTTTCATATGATGGGTCAGTCAAGGAGCAGTGCAGGCTACACACAGCAGTATAAAGTATTTTGTGTAGCGTGGAAAGAACATCTCTTGACTCTCAAGTGTGTTAGGTTGGCCTACTTCCACCCTCCTCTGGGGTCCCGGTGAGTGGAGGATGCTGTACATTCATTAGAGGAAAGACCTGTCAAGAGCCTGGCTGACAGATGACCTTGGCCCCTAATGCCTGCCCAACTGTATTATGTTTCTTCTAAGGGATACGGTGGTGTCGGAGAGGGCTGTTAAGGTTTAATACAGCAGGACAACACTGACAATAAACTCTGCGATATATGGTGTATAAAATAGAACATAATAAAATCAGTGCAGGTGAGGTAACAGAGTTGTTGCAAAGCAGTGCAAATAAACTGTATCAGGAGGGGGAAAAACAATGCACCGTTTCTTACTCTCTTCTTTCTCTCTTCTTTATTTTTTTTTAAATATTTTTTGCAACTGGATAGAATTATATGAGATATTTTTGCCTCACATTAGATTACATATTAACAGGTTAGAAATAGCATATCTTGTGGGATATATCGTGAATTCAACTTGAATGACAAATAAATACTTTTATTCTGAAAGGTTTGAAAAATATTGTAATAGTGCCTATGTGGGTTACCCAGAAGCACTGCTAGCATTCGAGAGTACATGGACCAATTGCTAAATATAAGATTTTTTTCATCAGAGCTCTTCAGGGGAAAACAGCATGCGAGAGAGAGAGAGAGAGAGAGAGAGAGAGATTCTCAAAGTATCATGAGTCATACCCTGGCGTTACGTAACCAGTCTGGGCAGAAGTTAAGTGACAGCACCTCTCTTTCACCAGGCACAGACCTGGCAGACGTTAATTAAGACCCCCTCGACTTAACCCCGCACTCCTGGCAGCATCAGACCTATCATTAAAATCAGCTTCACCTTCAGACCGGGTCCCTGACAGAAATCAACGCTCTTAACTGTGGGCTCTATAATGGGATAATAAGAATGGGAGACATTGGCTGTGCTTCTTTGATTAAAGTGAATGCCTCCTGTTGAATGGTGTAGCTTTGATTTCTTTCTGTCTCTCTCACTCTCTCTCTCTCTTCCTCTGTCACCCGACCACCACGCGATGAATCATTAATGGCGTTTTAGAGGAGAAATAGCTGAACAGTTGAACAGTGATTATTATTGCAGAGGGCTGTTGGCAATGTGTGAGAGTCCCAGACAGCAGTTGGCTGAGCCTCCTGTCTCCTCCTGAGAAAGAGAAAGCTCCGGTGCTTTGACCTGGAAGTCAAGATGGCTGTCACAATGCCTGGTGCTGCTGCCCACAGCTGCCACTCCCAAGGTGGGTGCTTGTCTGCTTCGATGCCAATCTCTTTGCGGAGTGAAGGGTGATGATGGATGTCATATGCAGACCTCCGCTGTGAGTCCCTCTGTCCGTGTGCCACCCGTGCCACCCCGAGGCAGTGTCCTCAGAGGCCCCGCAAGCTGTCCACATCTTTGCTCAATGAGAGTGTTAAAGCCTGAGACTTTACCCGGTGTGCGGTGAGTCAGAATCGGAGCAGATACTTCCTGCTCAGAACGTGAGTGTCTCTAGGTGAGTGAAAATGCAGAATCCTGTTGAGACAAATAATCTAAGTTCTGATAATTGCTTCCATTCATTTTCCAAATGCTAAAAGGTAGCAGTGTAGGATGCAGACGATGTCAGGAGTTCACAAGCAGGGTCTTGTTTTTTAGCGTACCTGTGTTAAGCGTTCCCTTCCACAACTGCTAGTCTGCAAGAAGGGAAAAGAGAATCAGATATTTATCACTATTACTTATCAAAATCCCTGAGTTCTTCCTGTCTCAAACACAGTGTACCTACGCTCAAAAACACCCACGCACCTAAAAATAATCTGTCAGATAACAGTTGCTGCCAGAGGATAAGAAAAGATAATCAGTTCTGTATTGTGATTAACCTTGACGAGCACGGTGACTAATATGAGGAGTGAAAAGCCTCCAGACTTGTATTGAGTACATTTTACCAAAGTTTATATTAGTTTGCTGACTTCACCTCTCTGGAGGCAAGGCATTTACAAAAACACTGGTCAAACCAACGGCATTCAACATTGTAGCGGCACATAATTAAGGCTAAACAGGAAATAATTTCTAAATGGATTTGTGAGAAAGGAACAGTTATTTTAGGATTGGTGAGGCAAATGCCATAGAAAAAAAACGGAGGTAGAAATGTCTTAATGTCGTCATGGTCAGAGTAACCGTCATTGGCTAAATTGTGTCTAGGAGGCCATATGAGTAACTATCAGAGTGAAGGGAATGTTTCTCATTAAGATTTCCAAACTGAAATAAAGGTCAAATAAAACTGAAGAGGCTGTGGGCTACATGCAGTTTTGTTGTACGGTGGCCCGAATCTCTCTCCGAGCCCCGTCCTGCAGCTGCTTCACTGAAAAAGATGAGCGATGTCGGAGGTACCATTTAGTTCTGGCCTATAATGTGACAGATATTTACCTTTATGTGTGGATTTGGACTGACTAGCAGCCACAGTGGTCAGATCTGATGGTAAACCCACATACACGCCACCATAGTTCCTGAGAATAGAATAGAATAGAATAGAATTGATCCCCCCCAAACAACATAGCAGTTTAAAGACAAAGTATGTGTTGAAAGGAATGTGTTATATTATATATCTCATTTTATAGTGGTTATAGTGGTTATAGTGGTTATAGTGGTTATAGTGGTTATAGGTTATAGTGGTTATAGTGGTTATAGTGGTTATAGTGGTTATAGTGGTTATAGGTTATAGTGGTTATAGTGGTTATAGGTTATAGTGGTTATAGTGGTTATAGTGGTTATAGGTTATAGTGGTTATAGTGGTTATAGTGGTTATAGGTTATAGTGGTTATAGTGGTTATAGGTTATAGTGGTTATAGGTTATAGTGGTTATAGTGGTTATAGGTTATAGTGGTTATAGTGGTTATAGGTTATAGTGGTTATAGTGGTTATAGTGGTTATAGGTTATAGTGGTTATAGTGGTTATAGGTAATAGTGGTTATAGTGGTTATAGTGGTTATAGGTTATAGTGGTTATAGTGGTTCTCAACTTGTGTGCTGTGGAGGAACCTTGGGTGCAACCTTAAGACTTTG
>CABFOQ010037488.1:45311-58270 GCA_900660455.1 Gephyroberyx darwinii
CACAGCAGGGATATTGGCTTCTAAGCTCCCATTCTATTGGCCCAGTGGGAAGAACATGCACGCACACACACACACACACACACACACACACGCACACACACACACAGAAATGCATACAGATGTTCTGGAACACTCACCCCCTCCTGAGGTGCTGGTGGCTGAGGAATTGCCACAACCCATTTTGCATCGATGCAGCCACCGTCCAAGGAGAGCGGAGAGGCTTAACAAGAAGAGGAGGGAAAGGAGGGAGGGATGCCCAAACGATATAGGGAGAAGAGGGGAGCGCTAACAGAGAGAGATGAAAGAGGAGGGAGAAGGTCAGAGAAATGTGTTTCCCTGTTACACTGGGATCTCCTTTGATTGTGTCTCCCTCAACCTTGTGTCTATCCTCTCTGCAATGGAGAGCTGAAAGTGGTGTGAAAGCATGGAGAGAGAGAGAGGCTGTTATATACACACACGTTGAGAGAGAGGGGGATAGAGACTGAGAGAGAGAAAGAGAGAGAGAGAGATAAAGAGAGAGAGAGAGAGAGAGAGATGCTCTGCCCTCACATGATTTGCTCCTTTCCTCCACCCTGACATGGTTGCCTGGGAAACCGGGGGAAAGGAGGCGGAGAGTGAGGTAGAACTCAGCCAATGGGGAGCTTCTAACTTTTTATAAAGGAAAAAATGAAATGCATTCAAGGGACATCAATGTATCAGCTTGTGTGTGTGAAACTGAAAAATCCTCATTTATGTGCTAAAACATAGGAGCCCTGTCCATCCTTTTTTGTATGGACAACAGTGCGCGCACACACACACACACACACAAACACACACAGCTGGCTTGCTTGAGCATGAGGAGACTTTCTTGACAATCTTTACAATGAGAGAACAAACAGTCTTTCATGAGACCTTGTGGGTTTAGTTCAGACCGTCTCCATGCATCTCTTTCCCCTCTCCAGCCTTCTGTTACGACACCCTGACGAGACGGCTGCAGTCATATGACTTGAGTTCAGATTTTGGGTTACATTACATTAACGCTCACCAGTGAAACAAATACTCACATTCAACCAATGGCATTACCAGTTTGTCTGTCTTACAGCAGTCATGAGATTAATTGTGCTAATACATTTTTTTTTTATCTCTGACAAAGCATGTGAGAAGAAATGACGTCAGATTTTTTTTTTCCTTCCACAATCATCAGGCTGATTATGGTTCCTACAGGTTCCTACACGGGCGCTCACCATAAATAGCACGAGGGATACTTACATCAGATCCTGTTGATCGGTAAATGGCACAAAGTCTTGACGTGCCTCCCAGCCTCTGGTCAGCTGAATCACTGCTCTGCTTGAGTTTCATTTATTTAACCTCTGTTTATTCAGGCTAGTTCCACTGAGATTCAGGATCTCTTGTACAAGCGAGACCGGGCCAAGACATCAAACGCGATTAATTGTCTTAGTCACCGCCAAGTTGTCTTGTCTGATTGAGAACCACAACAGCCCACTGGGAAGAAAAAACTCTTGCGGTTGCTGTTGCTCCTGTCACATGCTGCCTGTTTGAAAAGATACTGCTTGTCATGGTTGTTGTTGCTATAATCAAGTCTACACTGCAAAGAAATATCCGTCTGAAGAAGTAATTTAATCCTGTAGTGAGTCTTAAAATGTTATCGTTCTTAAATAAAGTGACAAAATCTGCCTACAGAGTGAGATAATTTCACTTTCACAACTTGTTTCATTCATGAATTTCCTTTACCGATGTGACATTGATACTAATAAAATGATTAGTGCTTTATTTCAAGATATTTTCACTTGCTCCAAGAGAATTCTCAAAACAGGTAAAACTGCATTGGAAACAAGTAAAATGATCTCACCTCTCACTTCACTTTAAAGAACAGTATTAGACTGAAGAACTTGCTAAGACAGATATTGTTAGCAGTGTATAGAGGTTCAATGTTTTGCTCACAGACACTTCAACTGGCCCCATGGTTGTTGAGGGACACAGATTGACTGTCGCAAAGATTGAACATGTGACATTTTGGTTATGGGGCAGACTCTCTAACCACCAGGCCACATAAGGCACAGCTGTCTATATACAGCTGGTGGGGAGATAACAGCAGTGTGGAGGGAGACACCTAATCATCAAACCCTCTGGAACCCCTTCGAGGACTCTTGAGGGCATCTGGACAAGGGACATACCAATATTTTTGGATTGAAGCTGGCGTGACCAATATTTTGTGTCAAAAATCACTATCTTTTTGTCAAGGATTCAAAAAGATGTCAAGGTTTCAATGTCCCCCCCAAAAATTTTATTCTTAGCAGGATGGAAACACCTCTGAAACAGCATTTATGATGGTCTAACATGATTGTCTAACATGATGGCCTAACCACACTGGAATGTTTTCTCTTGTCAGACATCTGAAATAAAAACAACAACAACAACAACAACAACAACAACAACAACAATAATAATAATAAAAACATATGAATGCATACTTGTGTGGAATCTGATCAAAATTAGAATTAGGGTTGGACCAATATATCAGCTTGGAGTAGCTGTCGTCAGGCATGATTTGACCCTCAATTCCCAAAGCTAGTATCTAGGGAATCTGTGATATCATCAAGATCCACTGAACCTCTATTGACAAGGAACAGGAAGCTCATTTTTTGACTTATACAATGAACTTTTAGACCCAAAATAAAGTTTGAGTTTATAAAAATGTTAGAGGAAAAGCATACCAATAATTAACCTTATTAAATTGGTTGTCTCTGTATGGTATTTCAGATTTTACAGATGTTACCTTGTGTTTCACTGTACTTTTGATGTCAGTTGGTCAGCTAGATAAAACCTGGTAGATATAAACTGACAAACATTGGATCTTCCAGCAAAAAAAACAGCATGGAAGTGGTTATAAATTAGATTGCATGGAGGAAGATTTCAAGTGAAATGTGAGAGGGGAAGTATGAAATGGAGAGCATTACAGGTCAGGCTACATGACATTTGGAGAGCACAACAGCATGGTGGCTTTTGACATTATTGTCTGTGCTGGGTTCAGCTGAGGAAGTTTTTTTTTTCCTGATGCTTTCAGGCTCTGCAGGAAGTGTGAAGTAATTAGAGAGCCAGTAGCAATAACAATGTCCAGGTCATCTCAAGCTCTGCCTGTAATTTGGCAATTATGACCGAGGCAAAACAAGATGAGAGGAGCCAGGTGATGATTACTTCCCAGACTTAGTGATTTTCAAAGGCATATGGGGCTTCTCATCCATGTCATATATCACCATCTATTTTGCCAAACAACTAATCCCTGTGCCCAAATTAGCCTGTTAGAAGCCCCTCAGGGCAAGCATGTTCTATTGCCCTCCCACACTGCCAGCGATCACCATTCAACCCTGTACATTGTGCATCTGCTCCGTCAAGTACCCACCCAGTCAAGTGCCCACCCAGTCAAGTGCCCACTCCATCAGATAGGTTGGGCAAACAATACTAAAAACTGCTCATCATACAACTATTGAATATAGCCATGATCACCTGCAAATGTATATGTGTGCAAAATAACAGTTAAATTACAAATGTATCTATGCACGAACCTGCGGCTTTTAGGGACCTTTGTGATCCGGGGCCCCAGTGCACTGCATACCCTGTTGATAATCCAATGAATGCTAAACTCCCATAATCTTGTCAACTCGTGATGGGACAAATTCATAAAATCTATGTAAAACGAATGTGTATTTTAAGTCTAAAGGCCGGACGCAAAATGCAACCTTTCATGGTTATCAGCCATTATTTCAAAAGGGGATTCTATCTTGAAAAAAAACTTTTTTGTAAGCAAAGGGGAACGTTTAATTCCAAAATGAGATATCCACCATGTGAAAAACTAAATTGTACAATGTAATGAAAGCAAAGACCATCATAGTTTAATATTAAAGTTATGAGTCGTTTTAAAAATGAGCAATGCGGAGCTAGGGAGTTATAAGAGCACCATGTTTCCTTGCGTCTCACCATGTGCAATTCTTCTTAATGTCCGGATGGGGGCACTGTTGACACTGAAATGGCTGCTGGAGTCCACAGGCATACATCGGCTAATAGCCTGCCTACTGCTCACGGCTAATGCTTCTAAAGCAAAGTATCACATCTTCAGACTAAAACCAAATGATAGATATAAAAAATGATAAATAATGATAATATAAATAACGTGTGTGTGTGGGAGGGGCGGTTACAGTGTGCTCTACATTAGTCACAGTTAGGAAAGCGTTAGGGCCCGCCTTCAACTCCTACGTGTCACCCTCACCCGCGCAAAGACCACTGGGAAAACGAGTCCACGCTCTAAATAATTCAAGCTCCCATTCCCTTCTCCTCCACTGCTAACAAGATGCCGGCCGTTCATCACAAACTGCTGCTAGAGGACGCTTTGCAGGACAGTCCTCAGGTAGGCATATGCGGGTTTCTAAGGTTGAAGACGCAGTTTTCTGAGAAGAGAGAGAAAAAGTATTACGAGCAACGAACTCGGCGTTACATGATCCTGTTCCGTTGTAGGCTGTTTCCACTGGTCGATGACAGCTCTCTATTGCCTCATTGTTATGGCAGTAAGCTGCGCCTTGTCGTTGTAAACAGTGTAGAGTTGATTACGTATATAAACAACTAATAAGTATTATCGGCGGTTATGCTGTATCTCTGCTGTATTGACGCATCGCTGGGTAAAGGGCTTTCCTCTCTGTGTCTGAGGTGATTCGTGCTTCCCAGTTTCCCCCAGACTGTTGATAAAGCAGGGCGCATCCCTCCCAATACGAAACATGTCACACCCCGTGAATCTCAACCAGAATCTCTCCCTTACGATCTTATTATTTTACATTGTCGTTCATCACCTTAGATTTCGCCGAGACCCTCAACTGGGCCTGGTTCACAGGCTGTGGGAGGGGTTTCCAATATTGGACTCCATTGGTATTAGTCAGTGGCTTGCAGCACAGCAGGGTAGCTGTCACGAGCGCACATACTGTATTGCCATATGCTCCATATGTTGTGCGTCCATCGATGATGCTCACAGGTGTTCTGGCTTGAATGTAATAGGAAACTTGTTCCCTAGAGACCCAGGCTTCTCCTGCATGAAATACAGGATAGTGAGGAGTCTTTACTGTTCACTTGTAGGGTTTTGGGTTTCCCCTGTCCTTCAAAATATAGGCTCTTTTAATAGTTTTTGCTATGTCTAAAAGGGCTTTGTGGCAGTTTGTGTTATGCATCGATTAAAAACTGTCAACACAACCTGTATTCCATTCCATGTATTTCCATAAACAGGGCTCCAGATTATTTCTGCACGTTTTGGTGCAAAATGACTTAACATTTTATAGATAAATAAAGCCTCCTGAAGGAAAGCGTAAACAGACTGGGTGTGTGCTCCTTTGCTTTATCTGCCCTACCTGCTTGCCACACCTGTCTAAACAAAATAACACTCAGAAGGGAGTGTCTTATTTGTTTGTATACCCTCCCTGCAGTAAAATCATGTTTGGTTTCACAGTCACCACCTCAGTATGCCTGTGAATACCAGAACAACTATCATTTATTCCCCTCACTCCCTCTGTCCGATGTCATCTTCTCCCAGGCATGATGTTCTTCTCCATCTCTCTTCTAGTTTAAATATTTTGTTCCTACCAAAATCATATTTGCAGATGTGTTTGTTTTAGTTGTTTTAGTGCCAAATGGCTGCTGAGTTCCACGCGTATGAGGGCCAGAAACTTTAGACAATCACAGGAAAGCATTTGGAAATCATTTTTAGTATGCTTCTGTGTGATTGGCAACACACCCAGCACCATCTGACTTGGTCTGATGTGCTTTAAGACAGCCATTTGGCACGACCTGTGGTTAAAACAAATGCTGAGAGCAATCTGGTCCGTTGGCCCAGGACTAGTCCTCACTCTCCAGATATTATCTTGTCTGTTCATCCCGTAATCATATTAGTCAAAGGAGTGTGTTGATGTTTGTCCCACAGACTCGCTCCCTGCTCAGTGTGTTTGAGGAGGATGCTGGGACGCTCACAGACTACGCCAGCCAGCTGTTACAATCTATGCAGAGGGTGTTTGGTGCCCAGGTACTAAACAGAAGACACACACACACACACACCAAAGCTCATGATCAGAATCACAAACACTTTCCTTACATACATGTTTCATTAGCTACTTGTGGCTCTGTGAAACAAGAAGCATGCCTGGTTGACACCGATTAGCCACACACACACACACACACACACACACAATCAGTGCAACATGAGGATGCTTTTTTACATCTGAACAAGAGTCATGTTTAGATTTTCCTGGCCAAGTTAATTTTTGATTGAAAGTTTGCATGAATAGACCTGAATACTGTTTGGATTTGCGCTGAACTGAAGATGTGTTGGAGACTCATTTTTTGGCTGGGAAAATACTAAACCAGGATACATCATACATCATTCACATATGCATCCTCATGCATGGACGTACTGATGAAACATTATCTAGGTGGGTAGTCCTGAGATGCTGTTATCTCTGTCTCTCTTTGTATAGAGGAGAACGTCTGTTGAACAACATGTCCACATGTTGCAAACATACACACCTCATTTTCAGACCTTTTCTGAATCCATAGGGTCCATTGGTAAAGTCGACACATATGTGATCCATCACATGGAGCCCATATTTCAATAAAATGTTATTGTAAGATTAGTGTGCAGATTATTTTCATTTTCTTTCACAAAATCCACTGTGAGAGGCGGCAGCGAGCCTGACATGATGTTCTCTCCCATTCAAAGAGACAAAGAGAGAACATCGCACATCGGGGCTCGGATCTTGGAGGAGAAATCCCAGTTAATCCTACTAACCTTGTTTCCTATCTTCCTCTCTCTGCCCCCAGAGTGAGATGGGATTGGCCACAGAGCAGCTCTCCCAGCAGCTTCTGGACTATGAAAAGAAAGTAATTATGGATACCTCATGATGTTGATCACATGTCTTCACATGGGTACTTTTGATGGAACAACACAGATCACACACATGTTAAAGAATCAAATAGATTTTCATAGCATTGAACTGCATGGTAATACACATTAAAACTCCAATTTTCAAATAATATGCCATCATTTCTTTCAGATGTCATTTTGTAAAAGATTTGAAGTATCATTTGGTTTGTATCATTGCATCATGATAACCTGATATATTATTTTCTCACAATTTGATTCTACTGAAAGATAAATGTGTATGTTTGTGTATATCTTTGTGAAAGCTCTCTGCGTGTGAAAGGATGTTTCTTTCCCATAGTTTGATGTTGAATTGCCTCCCCTGGTGCAGTTCCTAGTCTGTCATAGCATTTTGCTTTATGCAGCTAACGAGAGGTGAAAATATTATTGTTGCTGTAGTCGACCCAGCAGGGCTGTTAGATCACGCTGAGAGAGATGTGGATCAGTTGACTTTGTTGGAACACATTCTGTATTGCAGAGTGGATATTGGATAGTAAAAAACCAACAGATTTTATTGCAGTGTCCTTTTAATGCACTTACCTTTTAGCATTATCTAAGGGAGCCTGAAACTCTTGGCATGGGATTTATCAGCATCTTTGGCCTTGTTCCGCAAGGCGACAGGCCACAACTCAGGGGAGAGCTGGGTATTTTTTAATTTCATAGCCTCTAGTACAGCCTGGCGGCGTCTGGATGTGCGGTTTCATGGTTGTAAACTTCTCCTCCCTTCTTTTTCTGTCTAGAATTTTGCACTTGGAAAAGGTGATGAGGAGGTAATCACTACGCTGCAGCAATTCGCCAAAACTGTAGGGGAGGTGAGACCTGTGTTTGCAATTTTTGTGATGTGTGTGTATGAACTTTCACGCCCACATAAATGCGCATGCTGTTACACGCTACATGAAGAAAGAGAGGAATGATAAGCTATTGCATGGTCAGTCGTTGGTTCTGTATCATGTTATAAAGGAGGCTGCATCTGCACTCCCCAAGCACGCCAGGGAATATGACCGCCACCACGACAAAGATAAAGCATTACATTTCACAGACCTCAACATTATCCTCGCTCTGAGAACTGAACCAGTTCTAGACCGAGGCAGGATAGATGGATGGATGGAGGCAGGAGGTGGATGGAGGGATGAAGGAAGGGATGATTTATGTGCGTCACTCTCAACCATGGGGCTCCACTGGCCTGTCCAGACCCTGGTCAACAGGATTCAGGACACACACACACACACACACACACACAACACAAGGGTTGATTGTTTGCTTGACCTTACCTCATCATGTACACTGAAAACATTAATCTCACCGCGGGAATCCGACCGACTCCTCTGCCTAACCCTGTGAACTTTACCGCTTGCTAAATCATTCAGATTGAACTTGACATCAACTTGTTAGATGATTAGTAATATCGCTTGTTGACAGGTATTAGCAATTATGGCAGGCTTGTTTGTGTGAGGTTGGGCTCTGGTTTCTGATATTGCAGTGTGTGGCAGACCACTGTTCTGCAATATGGGCGATTTATGATGTGATGGAGGCCTTCAATTATGCACCCATTTCACTGAAAATGTGATTTTTCCGGCTTGGCCTGGTAATAATTGGGAGCAAATGCTACATAATAAAATAAATTGAAACCCCACAAGCTGTTTGTGGATAGTGTAGTTCTTCTCTTCGTGTCCTTGTGCAGCTCTTAATACTCTGCAACAGTCTGACTGACTCATACCTCCCTGTTGTCCAGCTGAACACCATCCACTCTGAACTAGCCAACCAGATGGCTGACAGCATGGTCTTCCCCTTGATCCAGTTCCGAGAGAAGGACCTCACAGGTAGATGTACACACACACACACACACACACACACGCATACACACACATACACACAGCAGTCACTACCCCTCGCATGCGTGTGTTGTGTGTGTTAGTGCATGTGTGCACCCGTAATGTGAATAACTGAATCTTCATCTTCTTCTTCACACACACACACAGCAAATCTCATGATCAGAATGTATTTTTAACATATTATTGCATTTCTTCTGTCTATTGAAAAAAAAATCATTAGCTGAAGTTCAACATTAAATATCTGTCATATATAGAGGACTCAGTCTGTAAAGGTGTTGCCATTTTGAGTTGCGTACTATCCTTTAAAAAGCACCATATTAAACTCCTTTCAGAAGTAGGTGTGGTTTTTTTTCAAACGGTAGACATCTCATTTTGTAACACAGTTCTTCAAATATTGAATGTTTCAGAGATCAGCACGCTGAGGGAAATATTTGGCATTGCTAGCGATGGTACGTACAGACATCTACCAATTTGAAAAAGATTCTCTGATGTTTCAGGTTGTAGTTCTCAGCTGATGCTCATATCCCTTCTCTTCTCTGCTGCAGAGCATGAGGCGGCTATGGTCAAGTACAGCCGACTGCCCAAGAAGAAGGAGAATGAGAAGGTGGAGTGCATTATGAGAAGTGCTTTCTCAACTCCACTGATGGGGCTTTTTTTTTTTTCATTGATTGAAAGCTGTAAAAGGTCTTACAGTGCAGCAATGCTCTGGTAATGCACTGGGATCGCTTTACCAGCAGATCAGATACAATTAGATGGAATTAGCAATTCCTCAGCTGCCAGGCCTGACCGTTTTAATGTAGTTATAGCAGCCGTGCACTACGCTGGGTTTGAAGATCAGATTCCTGCGCCATTGGTTTTTTACGTGTTTGTATGTGTGCTTGCACGCACAAGAGAGTGCTTGTTGGTGTGTGAATGCATCGCTTTTGTGTGTGAGAGTGAGAGTAAGGCAATTTGTTTGCACGTGTGACTGGTTGAGAGTTTATTGCACATGGATGTGTTTTAACTTTCTCCTGTCTGGACAGTTGAAGACAGACTTGGTGAAGGAGGTGGCTTACTCCCGGAGGAAGCAGCACCAGGCCTCAATGCAGTACTACTGCGCCCTCAATGCCCTGCAGTATCGCAAGAGGGTGGCTATGCTAGAACCCATGCTAGGCTACACACAGGCACAGGTATTGAACTACTGCTGCCCTACAAACTGGGCCAGACCTTAGCCTACTGGTTGAGTATGTTAGGAATATTTGGAAAAAAAGAAAAGTAATTGATTAATCCGTATTGGCAATGACTTTATCTTAATTTACAAAGTTGAGACTGTTTGCGTGCCTGTAATGTTAAATGACGTGCTCCATGAATAGATGAAACCATTTTCTAATACATGTATGGCATAACTTGTATAACTTAACCCAGTAAAATCCCTTTAGACCATAGGCTACACGTCATTAGATCCTGTGAACAGACCAAAGACAAAGATATATAAATGGGACTATAATGGGATAAATTAGAAAGTAACCTTTGCACCGATTTACAGTGTCGATGTTTTTGTCAATCAACATTTTTGTAATGATTGTACCGTTATCTCTTAGATCAGCTTCTTCAAGAAAGGCATGGAGCTGGTGTCGAAGAAGATGGACAACTTTCTCTCTTCTGTGTCCAGCATGACCCAAAAGTAAAGACTACTTCAGTTGTGTTGATTCTTACATGTGCCTGTGATGAAGCTAACATGAAGCATGGCTTGTTGTGGTAGATTCATAGGAGGGAGGTTGAAAGAAATTTACTTTAATGTTGATATTCTGAAGAAAAAAAGACATTTTCCAAAAAATTACAAAAAGTTATCAGTTTTCAACATCAAGGACTATACAATTCCATGTCATCCAATTTTATTGAATCCAATTTTACCGAATTTAAAGACATTTTTCATATTCATCTATGAGGCATGTAGAATTATGACGAATTATGTGCAGTAAATATGACGGCCCATCATTTTTTTCCAACCATCTTGTGTAATGCAACCTAGTGATCTTACAGAATGATCCCTGATCATAACCATTCATAACTCAAAATGTCTAAAAACAAAATACAGGAGAAGTCCATAACCCTCTGTCCTCCTCCTCTAGTATCCAGGCCCAGCTGGATGCTGAGGCAGAGGCCATGCGTTTGTCCCAGAGGGAGCTTCTGTCTGTGGAGGACACGGTCTACATGCCAGATAAAGACACTGACCCTGTCAACCGCACGCTGATCCAGAAGGCCGGCTACCTCAACATCAGGAAGTAAGACCAACTGCACTCATCTCAAATCTTCCCATTCAGGGAGCATTTCTAGGTAGCTGGTATTTTCAGAAGGGTCTCATAAAGAATAGTTAAAGAAACTGAGCCCATCTTATCTGACGTTTCACTTTTTGTTAGGGATTTCTTCAATGCTTGAATTGATAAACACATTTGGGTAAACATATTTGCTTCCCTTGCTTGAACTGCTCAAAGTGTGACCATGGTAAACATGAGTCTGTCAAGCCAGACAAGGTGGGTCAGGTAACGCGTTGACAGTGTGCGCTGTCAGCCGATTGCAGTGTTGATGTACGAGCAGGGAAACTTCTTTTATGGCTCCGGGGGGGTAGAACTGCAGCGTAGCCCGCAATGTGATTTAGTGAAATGTCAGAGCTGTCAGACTCTGTCTCTCCCTCATATACATCCAAACTCTTTGACAAATGTCTGTGACACCAGAGAAAAGGTTTCCAGAGAATGCCATTCTGTTTAATGACACACCCTGCCGGCTGCCTCAGATGCTTGTCAGACGGAGAGAACAGAGAACAGTCCAGAGAGCATTTGCTGTGTCTCCGTGTAAGGCTCTAAATCACCTATAGATGAATGAGCCATAAACATTGATTTTGATTCAAGTGAATCTATTTGGGAGCGATTTTTAGATGGAAAGGATGCAGCGTTTGAGAATTTCAGATGAGTCATACACATGTAGGACTGTTTCGAAACAGAGTGACTCAGAAGTTGCGTTAAACCGTAAATGCTCGTTCCTACAGTGAAGGCTTTATTCTCTGTGCAGCCTTGTATCCGTATCTAACAGTCGACATTATTATATTATCTCTCTCTCACTTCCTCTGCTCTCCCAGTAAAACGGGCCTAGTGACCACAGCCTGGGACCGGCTTTACTTCTTCACCCAGGGAGGGAACCTCATGTGTCAGCCACGGGGGGCGGTAGCGGGGGGTATGGTGCTGGACCTGGACAACAGCTCTGTCATGGCCGTGGAGTGCGAGGACAGACGCTACTGCTTTCAGATAACCTCCCCCACAGGCAAAACGTATGTACGGTACTCTCAGTATCTGCCAGTGAGAATAATAGTGTAGTGTGTATGAGATATTGGATATACTGCACGTGCTGTGTAGATAAGTACTCCCATTACAGATCAGATATTGAATTCAGAGATTCACTCTACAGCATCTTTTTTTTTTGATGTTTTCCTTCTTAATCTCTGTTGTCATCTTCGATTGTAGGTCGATGATTCTACAAGCCGAGAGCAAAAAGGAATATGAGGAGGTGAGCAAATTTGAACCGCCGCACCTGATCTGCCTTTATTGTTTGACATCTCTGTTTTTAAAGTCTCCGCTAGTGGCAGTATCAGTCGCACAACAAAGGAAGGAACTGTCCAGATTAGTTTGTGTTCTTTTTCAGATGATTTGGATGTGTGCTTGGACACATCCGACTGGCCTGTCACAACTGGTATCAGTCAAGTGATTTGAAGCGGCTTGTGTTTGAGCTTGAGAGTCTCACTGTAGGTCTCTGTTTCCTCCTCAGTGGATTTGCACTGTGAACAACATCTCCAGACAGATCTACCTGACTGACAACCCAGAGGTAACCTACGCTCCCACACTCACTTTTCCACATGCATGCACGCTCAATGACAAAGGCAATTACACACACACACACACACACAAATGCAATTCTGACAGACACAGAGACATAGACACAAACTAGAGCAGACATCGAACAACCAAACTAAATCAGTCATTCATTGACCGTGGTAGTATTTCAGCCATGTGGCTCTGATTTGATAAGGCAGGGTGAGACACACCCTTTGTACTCACACCCAACCTTTTTCAACCACAGAGCTTGCTCTGTGTCTGAAGGCCATAAGAACTAATGGCACTATTGCGATGTTGTCACATAACCCCCCC